>LPNX010765566.1:119206-161960 GCA_001517045.1 Pseudotsuga menziesii
ACTCGAGCCAGAAATTATGATCATGATCAATTGAGAAGAGACTCGGTGGATTACAAATATTCTTGAGTAGCGGTGCACTGTTGCCTTTGAATCTATTGCAGCTACCTTTGTACAACTTGCGTGGAATAGTATCCTTTGACCGCGTTCTTTGGGAAATGATGGAATGGATGGAAATCATCTCAGCAATGAATGTTCATCCCTCTCTTGGCATGTACATACTACTACACCTATATCCTTTACATCTTGAATTATCTTTATTAAACCACCATATGTTAGCATAATTCAAGATGTAAAGCCCTTATTACAACAATCCTAAGAATTAATAAAATAAGACAATGATTAACCATACCTGTATGAATTGAGGAACCGAGTGAAGGAAAAACATCTGTTTAGTTTACATAATAGAGTAGGATGAGGAAAAAAGAGGTAGGTAAAGGTGGTCAAAAAGGGGTCATTTATAGGCCCAACATCTACCCCCAACTATCCTATTGCATGTCCCCATGCAACAACCTCCATTAGTCTGAATCTGGATTTGACATTGTACTTCATTCATGGAGATAAGAAAATTTATATGGGAACTCAGGTGTTCCCTGTTTCTCCAAGAATCCCTTATGGACAACCCAATATCCCCAACACATCTACTCTTCTACCTTTGTTAATGAGAAGTATTCCCTATATGGTTTTGCTTGCCACCAGATGAGAGGAAATTTGAATTTGAGTCCCATCCAATTAACTCCACATTCCTTCATGCATCCAACATATCCCTTAACCTTGGAAAGCGCATGTTTAAAATTCCTATAATAGTAGTGATCTCTATTTCTCAAGGTTGAAGAAGCAACCTGCCATCTGTGCTGGCTACCTTCCAAAGCCAATTGTTGATGGTTGGAAATCTGGCTGACACAAGTAGAGATAAAATTTTATTGAACTTTCATTATCCGCTGAGTTTGGATGGGACACGAGAGTACATTCTGGTGACGAGCAAGGAGAAGATGAGGGTTTTGAGGTTCACTTCGAATCCAAAGGTTAGAGTGGGGCTCATTATGAGAGAAAATTTGGAAGGATATTTCCCACTGAACATGATTGATAACAAAGGAGGAAAAATCCCTCAGCTGAACATCACCTAAGAAAGGGATAGGATTCAAATGGTGATCCAAGGGATAATCCAACTCATGCAAATATAGCTCACAGAGAAAGTTCTTCTCCTAAAGGTCACTTTCCATAAATGTTTCCAGGAATTTAGCTGAGGTCGCTATTTCAAATGGTCTCCCTTCTTTTACAGCCCTTAGTTTAAACCAAATGAACTGCTCAAATAAAAACACAAGGTAAGAGGAGGATGGTACTATGGTACCCAACAATTCCTGAGAAAGACTATACAGTTGATATTTTTCCACCTACGTGGATTTGAACTTTTTCACCTCCTTTAGCTCCTTCTGTAATTCTTTCCCATGGAGTTTTTGGGAAATGAGTTCTTCTGCCCATCTTTCCTTCAATTCCCTGATGGTATTCCTATGTTCAGCAAGGGAAACCATCCCTTCTCGATACCTCTCCACCTGACTCCTCCACTTCCTCACTTCTATTCTTAGGATTGAGATTTCTTTTGTTATCCTTAGGATTTCTTCATCTTCAACATGTTCCTCATTATCAGAATACAAATTGATAAAATTTTGAGGAAGTTGAGTCCATACCTTATCATCTAATGTTCTAATTTGAACATCCTGTACTACCTACCTGGATACTTCTGAACTCACTTCTGGGAGTGCCGGTTCTTGTGTAATAGCATCCCTTCTTAGAATTTCTCCTGCAGCAACTTCAACCATAGGTGCATCTCAAACAACTTCTGGGGATGCTGGTTCTTGTGTAACAACATCCTCTCCTTGGAGTTCTCCTATAGAAACCTTAGCAGCTGATTGTGAAGGTGTTGGTTCTTGTGTGACAACCTCTTCCTGAATTTTGATCTCCCCATCTACTTTATTGTTAGCTACAGCTTTGACAAGGGGATGCAAGGCCACTGGTTCTTGTGTAACAGAGCCCTGCCCTTCTATTTCTTCATGCTGCTGGGGTTGTAGAGTTGCTTCCATGTCTTCTGCAATATGGAGCTGTTCTTCAAGGATTTCAGTGTCCCCCGAGGATTGTGATTGCATTTGTTGATCCTCCCCTAAATCCAAATCAAGAATTATATCCATTTCAGGATTGATTTCTTCTTCCTTCTTGAGAATCTCCATAGAAATTTCTAGGAATATTGGTTCTTGTGTGACAACATCCTGGTTAAATTCCTCATTTTCCTGCTATTGGGGTTCCATTTATATTAATTATGTGTCTTGAGACAGTTCAGGAGTCACAGCGTAGACTTCTTCATTAAATTTGGGAATATTTTCAACCTCTCATTCATCTACCCGAATTTTTGTGGCAACTTCAACGAGAATATTCAGGGATGTTGGTTCTTATGTATCAACACCCTGTTCAACTTCATCATCATCCTGCTGCTGGGGTTCCATTTCTATTAGTTCTGTGCCCTAGGGTGGTTCAGGAGTCACGACAGAGACTTCTTCACTAAAATCAGGATTAATTTCATCCTCTGGTTCATCTATCCCCAAATTTGGGTGGCAACTTCAACAGGAATATTCAGAAATACTGGTTCTTATGTATCAACACCCTGTTTATCTACTAATTCCCTTTGTTGGAGTTTCTCTTGGGGAGCTTCACCATCCTTCTAATTATATTTTCCTTCTTCCGTTGGTTATGACTGTAATTGTTCACTTTCCCCCTTTTCTGTACCAGGGTTCATTTCCGCATCCCCTGCTTTTATCTTCGGTGCTTCATGTCCTTATTCTTCCACAACTGCAGGTATGGGTTGTTGTTTCCCAAAGGCATGAACTATGACTTTGTAGGATAACTAGTTAAATATTTCTCCACACCAAGGCAGACCACTCTTTCTTCCTCCTCACCATCCTCGATAGGAGGTGATCCTTCTAATCGGTCTGCAGCTTCAATCAGTGTCTGCAACTTCCTTTCTACCTGCTTCCTGCATGCTTCCTTCCAATTTTCTATTTCTTTCTGAAGTGATCGTAATTCTTATTTTAATAAACCATTTTCATACAGAAATACCTCAATTTGAGGTTCTTCTGTAGCTGGTTCCTGTGGGGCATCATTTACTTTGGGTCTCAAAATGGGGAATTCAATATATGCTTCTAGGGATACCCATCTTGCCCGTGCTGCTTTAGCTATTGTAATTGACCTAGTTCTTTTTCTTCTTATTGGTGGAGATGCCTGTATCTCTTCTTTTGATCTCCTTCTTTTCCTCTATGGTGCAGGAATATCCAGATTTGCAGTTGATGTGGAAGGGATATCTTCTATATCCGCGTTTTCCCATTCTTCTTCAATCAGAGTTCCTCCCCATTAAGGGGAATATTCAATGGTCAACACCTTTGTGTTTCCTTCTATTATCATGGCTCTAACATCCTCAGCTTCAACTGTCACAGCATCTAATTCTGCTCTAGCTTCAGCCTCTGTTGTCAGAGATTCCATATTATTTAATCTCTCCACATGGTTTTCTCATGCATTTTCCTCCAATTCTTCTACTTGGTCATCTGACTAATCATCCGATCTGGTCTCATTTCCCCCCCCAACTAAATTGGAGGGACTTTGATCCTCCTGTTGCTCCTCATATCCCCCAAACTATACATTTTCATGCTCCTCTTGGTTTTGAATAGCCCCCAAGAGTACAGATACTTCTACTTATTCCTCTATTGGAACGCCAGGAAAAAGGGCATGGTCCTAGTTTATCTGAATTTGAACTATGCATTGCTCCTAGGTTTGGTTGCTTTGAGCTAAGGCCCATAAAATTGTTAATTTGATTAGGTCATGGTGGGTAAGGGAGGAATTTGGGTGCTTGGTTGTTCTAACAAACCTCGCCATATGGTGTAGGTCATTAAATAGATAAAATGGAATGTTCAAAAAGGCCCTATGGCAAAGATGAGATAATAGAGGAAGTTTAGAATAATAAACAGTTTGATACCTATCTTCACAGGTAATATACTTCTTGAGGAAAATTGCTACTTGATCCCATGGAAAAGGCAATGATTGTAATGTTATCCCTCCCCTTGACTAGGGAATTTGCTCCCCCTCTATCAGAAAATCCTATACTACAGCAGCATTGGGGTTTCTTCAACCAAACTAGGCTCTTCCCACCTGAGAAAGGACGGTGACTTCAGCCATTATTGCTTCAGAGACTTCTATACATAACCCTCGAACCTCTGAGTGGGTTTCTGTAATATTTAAGGAAAATCATAGAGCTATCTCTCCATGAAACCCATTTAGGCATTGGAAGAATTTAGTCCAGCCCTCAGCATCAAAAATAGCAAAAACTTTAGCAGTTCTCCTCAGTTCTCATGTATTTGGAGGTTCATGATGAGCTGAGATACCCATTTTCATTTAAATTTAGAATTATTGATCAGTTCGATAGATTACAAGTCCCGACAATGGAGGTTAAAGCACAGAGTATGCATGAACAGTTGAGAGTGGAGTTGGGTAAATTCAAAAAGTTTAAAAGCATGGAAATGTTTGGATATTTATCGCAAATTAGGAAAGGTGGCGATTATCAAATAAACTTAAATGGCCATTAAGTCATATGAATGGACAGTTAATGGTATATGAGTGTAATAATGGGCACAGAAAGGAAGGTATGATTAATGTTGTCAAATCTAGTTAATGCTTAATCAAGTAAATAATCAAAACCATACCTTCGAAAATATGCGATGAACGGTGACCTTTGAGAATAGTAAAGCGTGTGAAATGCAACCACTTAAATTTGATCATTATTACAGGCATGTTGTAATGACCTTTTCTCCCGGTGGACCAAAACCATCTTGTTAATCTTGCCAGAAACATAATGAATGCTGTGAAGTAAATCAGAATTGTATGCATCAAGAATTGGGTCTAGATCTAGAGGAATTGTGAACCAAGGTTTCAAATAGTTCTTCCAATAATGTAGGAGTCATAGCCATGGACCATAGAGAAATCAAGCAGTTTGGTGGAGTCGCAGGTGTGAATCATAGAAAAATCAGCCAATTTTGGTAGAGTGGCAGCTGTTGAAAAAGGTAAAAATGGTAAAAATGGAAGAGGTAGAAGTGGGAAAGATTGAAACAGTGTCACAGCTACCGGAAAAGGTAAAAATGGACAAAAGTGAAACGAGGTCACAACTGGCGGAAAAGGTAAAAGGAATTAAGTTATAGTGTTGTAGATCCAACAAACTTGTTCAAGGAGTTTTCTTCTGATGCAGGAAGTTACAAAAGGACAACCCTGGCCGTTAGGCCTGATAATGAACATTGCTCCTTAGGCACATCCTTGCACATATTATTAAAAAAAAACAGATCAAGTGCAAAGGAAAAAGATAAAAATAATAGTAAAAATATCAATTTATTTATGTACAAAAAATTTATGTAATATTTACGGCGATTATCTAAATATTGATAGGGGTAGAGAAATATTCCTTCCCTTTTTCTAACTGGTATTCCGGATTAGCTGCAATCTGTGAAGTGAATGCATCTTTCAAAATGGGCTTATGGTATAGTCACAACCTGTGACCATTAGCAAATAATGGTGCACGATTCTCATCAATGGTTACCAGGAGGACTGTACCATTATCAAATACTCTATCTACCAGGTATGGGCCCAACCATCTTGTGCGTAAATTACCCTTGAAGTAACTTTTGAATCTTTAATCGTATAATAATTCCCAGTCTCCTTCGCAGAAGACTTTCTTTTTGATGAATCGGTCGTGCCAATTGGATCTCTGTTTCTGGATTAATACTGTCTGATCCACAACAGCTAAACGATTCTCATGAATTTCATTCAATTAATTCAATATTATCTTCTGGGATTCAATCACATCTAATTTTACCTCTATAGTTATCTTCAAAGTCTTGATTTCAAATTCAATGCGGAAGACAACAATTTTCCCATACACCGAGTGATAAGCAGAGAAACCTGTAGTATTGTGCCAAGTAGTACGATATGCCCACAATGCTTCTGAAATTCTATCATCCCAGTCTCTACGATGGCTCCTGAACATTTTGGTAAGGATGGATTCAATAACTTTGTTAGTGCTTTCCACCTGGCCATCTACCTAAGGATGGTATGGTGAAGCTATCCAATGCTGAATACGGTACTTCCGTAGTAGAGATTCAAATTGATGCGAGAAAAAATGAGTTCCTCCATCTGTAACCACTTCCTTGGGTACTTCGAAATGGGTAAATATTTCACCATACAGGAAATCGATCACAACCTGGTCATTGGCTTTCACCAAAGCCACAACTTCTACCCATTTCATCATGTAGTCGGTACAAACCAAGATGTAGGCTTTCTTCCTAGAATGAGGGCTGATAGGACCAACAAAATCTAAGGCCCATCTGTCAAAAATTTCAACCACCAGTTGTGGTTGAAGAGGCATTTTATCTAGTCTATTAGGTTGGCCCATCCTTTGGAAGCTGTCACAAGACTGGACATATTTTTGTGCATCCCTAAAAAAGGTTGGCCAATAGTAGCTCATTATCAGCAGTTTGTGTCCTGTCCTCCTATCTACAAAATTTCCCCCACAAGGATCGTCATGGTAGGCCTTCAAAATAGAGAATATTTCATCTTCTCTTACACATCTTTTGATCTCAAGATCAGGGCCTGTGTAGAAGAGATGACCATCTATACAACAATACCTGGCACTTTGTTGAATAATTTTCCTCTTTTCTCTTTTTGACAAATGTGCCAGAAGCTTCCCTACAGCCAAGTAGTTAGTGACATCTACATACCACGGGGAGTGAGCTAAAACTACAAATAAGTGTTGATCTGGAAAAGAGTCCTCAATAGGCAGATTATCATCATTGTTAGTAAAATGAGATAAGAAGTCAATGACAACATTTTCTTTTCTAGGTATTTCTATAATGGTGATATCAAATTCCTGCAATAATAACAACCATATACTTACCCGATCATTTGTAACAGGTTTATTCATTATATACTTGATGGTCGAGTGGTCAATGTGCAAAAAGGTAGGATATCCAGTGATATAATGTCGGAATATGTTAATGGAGTAAAAAATGGCTAAAAAATCCTTCTCAGTAATAGCATATTTAAGTTCAGCAGGGGATAAGTTTTTTCTAATATAATAAAATACATAAGGTGCTTGACCATCCTGTTTTCCTAAAACTGCTCCAATGGCGGTATCAGAGGCATCTAAAGAAATGTGAAAAGGTAGGGCCCAATTGGGCCCTCTTAGGATGGGATCTGTGGATAGCTTCTCCTTAATTTTAACAAACGTTGTCTGGCATGCCTCATCCCAATTAAATTGCACGTCCTTCATTAACAATGAAAACAAAGGAGAGGAAAGTTTGGAAACATTTTCTATAAATCTTCTATAATATCCAACATGCCCTAAGAAACTTCGCACTTCTTTCTGAGTTCTAGGAGTAGGTATGTTTTTTATTACCTTGATTTTATAGGGGTCTACCTGGATTCCATCAGCAGAGAAAATGCTCGAACACTACCCCTTCACTCATCATCATATGGCACTTTTCAGTGCTCAAAGATAGTTGGTTCTACTCGCAGCGTGTTAAAACCTTTTCTAAGTTTTTCAATGCTTCTTCAAAGTCTTTGCCATAAGGAGTAAAATCATCCATGAAAATTTCCATATTATCATTAACCAATTCTAAAAAGATGCCAATCAATGGAAAGTGATCCTTGTATGTTTCCTTGTTTAGATCTCTATAGTCCACACAAACTCTCCATTTACCATTCTTCTTGGGTACTATCATGAGTGGAGACACCCACTCGCTGTCTGAAATGGGATATATAAATATTGCTTCCAAGAGTTTCTGAATTTCTTCCTTCACTATGTCCCTAAGATTGGGATTCATTATTCATTGAGGCTAGCACACAGGCCGAGAGTCACTTTTGATATAAATGTGATGGGTACACAGATTAGAAGGGATGCCCTTCATGTCTGTGTACTCCCAAGCAAATGCCCCCTTGTGTTTTTTTAAGAGTGATTAGGCATTCTTATTCATCTGGGGCAACACTGGGATTGATATTCAGGGTTTTTCCAAACTCTACCTCGACAAGAACACTTTTCAAATTTTTCAATATTGGAACTATGTGAGTATCACTAACTAATGTCTCCTCTGTGAGATTTTCTTATTCCGCTTCACCTAGAGTAGCATTCAAGATCTGGTAAATTTTCTTATTGATAGAAGTGGGTTCACTGATGAAATTATTAATGGCATCCTCTTCATTTTCTTCTTTACATGTCAAGGCCTTCCCTATCATTAATAATGGTTGAACGCCCCTCTTCTTCCTCTAGCTCCATCCATAACAGAGTTTCAGCTTCTAATCTCAGCCAAGATGGAGGATAGAGAGTGAGGTTATTTATCTCAGTTCCATATAATATGGTCATAGACCTAGACCGATAGCTCATGGAAGCATCAACTGTAGCTAACTAGGGCCTTCCTAGGATCAAAGGGTGTCCTCCTAGCTCTGACTTAGGTTGTAAAACCAAGAAGTCAGCAGGATATTCCCAAGAATCAACTGAGATAATGAGGTCATCCAAGATTCCTTTAGGTTTAATAATGGATCTATCTACCAGTTCTAAAATGGTAGGAGTTGGCCTGAGGTTAGTGAGCCCAAGTTTCCTTACAGTTTCAATGGTCACGATGTTAATTGTTGTGACTAAGTCTACCAGTACATTGGGTATTTGTGTGCTCCCAATCTACACAATGACAGTGATAGTGCGATTCCCAAGATCCTCATATTTGGACAAGAGGGTTTTCTCCATTATTAATTCAGATAATTTCCCTATGACATGAACAATGGGAGGATCCTTGGGTTTTGTTCCTGGTTTCCTTGTACACAGATCCCGAATGGTTGTGGCATAGATAGGTACATTTTGAAGGGCCTGAAGGAGTGGAATTTTAACATCACTATTTTTTGACTCTCATAAGAGGTTAAATTGAGGTTGTCCCACTACCTTTGGTAATATTAATATTTCAGGGTATGGTGGTTCCCTAATAAATTTTGTAGGCTATGTCAATAAATCTGTCTTTTTGTGTTTCAGCCGACATATTGGTAGGATTTTCAGCATCCTCAATAATGGGGGTCGATGTATTGGATAAATATTGTTGGCTCATCCCTTCTTCATGCATAGAGGATGGAACATCCTCAATGATCAAAGGCTCCAATACCCTCCCTGATCGTAAGTGGATTTCGTTGTAGGGTACTGGAGTAATGGAGTAAGCGGGCATCTTGGTAGTCTCAAACTATTGTATTGCTTTATTATTTGGGTTGGGGTTAGGTTGAGCAGGCAACTGTGGTCGTATCGACATATTGGGGAAAGCATTATTCTGGAGTTGCAGTTGCGACTGCTGATAAGGCTGAGGGTATTGTTGAGGAGAATATGGTTGATGAGGAAACATTTGATGTGGAAGCTCTTGAGGAGGTTGGTTATGGGGTAACTGGCTCCCTGGATGGAAGTTCCTCCATCGAGGAGACCAATATTTTTTTTGGTTTGGTGGTTGTGTCCAAGGGTTCCAGGAGTTAAAATTTTGCATCAGAGGTTGAGATGGATACCATTGATGGTTAGAAGAAGATGAAGGGAATTTTGTATTCATGTGCTGCATATTATTTGAATTATTCATGTTATTCAAAAAATGGAAACAAGTCTGGAGCCATACCTTGATTTTGAGGCTGCCATGGCTATTTCTATTCAATAAAGAAGGTTGGTTCCACATCTAGATTTGATTCCTGTAGAACTGTCTTCACTTGAAGTAGTGAAGGGAATTATTTTGTGTCATGGTTCAACTACCATAGCTGACACACTTATACCTTGTCGAGTGGGAACTCCTTCAGTGGGTGGTTCTTCCTATGTTTAGGGAAGAATATACCAAGTGTGAGATCCTCTATTGCTTGTTTCTACTTTTCCCTCGGGACATCTATTTCCGAGGAGATGGAGCTCATCATTTCTGTATTGAAATTTTCAAGGAGATTTCCTATTTTTTCCCAAGTGGCTCCTCCATTAGATGAATTTTGTGTTCTGTCGAAGACATCACATTCTAATTTGTCCCGTTTGTCTCGTTTGTTGTTCTTGGAAGATCTCCTAGAATACCTTTTGCATAGTTCAATGATATTTTCAGAGGACTCCTTTGAGATATCCCCCTTTCCTAACAGGTTCAACATGTCTAGGTAATGTTCCCTAATCCCACAAAGTAGGATTATTTTGAGCATGTCTAACCACATATTAGTTTGTCGAGCTCTCTACACATTATATAAAATCCTTTCAACAAAATATTCCAGACTTTCATCATCCCTTTGTACCATTTTAAATATTTCTTCTCTCTTATCCTTGGTATTGCAATACTCCTGATATTTCTGTAGGAACACCTGTTTCATCCGGTCCTAGGTAGTGACGATTCCCCCTCCGAGGCTCATGAACCAATGTAATGCATTGTCCTTCAGAGTGGCAGGAAAAATTTTCATCTTCTGTGCATTGGTGATGTAGTCGTAGCTACGACATAGGATGTAAAATTTAAAAAGAAATTCATATGGATCCTCTGCCCCTTTTCCACGAAAGCAATGCAACACCGATGGTGATATATTTTTCATAGGGGCTATCCCCTCTAGCTGTTGAATTGGGAACTGGAGTGTAGAAACCATCCCTTTAGGTGGGGAGTTAACCTCGTGATGATTATTTTCACCCATTACTTCTTCTTGATCTTCGGGATCGTGTCTATTGCTCATATCTTCTTCTGCTTTATCCTCTTTTTCCTTCCACTGATCATTAAATTTTTGATGGATCTATGTCCACTCATCTTCAGTCACAACCTTCCCATTAATGTGACAGATCAGATCTCGGTCACCTGATCCCACAGTACTAACTCTGTCTTCCTCCGTAGGTATATTCGAGGGTGTTGCAGCTCCTCGTGTTTTCTTCACTATGGAAACTAATGCTTCCACTCCATGGGTAACTGGGCTTCTTCAAATAGGTGTTTCTTGATGGCGAGCCCCAGTAGAAGAATTGGCCCTATCAACCAGGTCGTCAATGAATGTCCTTCTTCCCAGTGATGGATTTTGCCCAGGGCCTTGACCACCGACAATGTTAGTGTTCTGTGGGGTTCTAAGATTTATAGGATTGTCAGACTATACCCTTCTCATATTCATGCAACCCAAAACATGAAAACTTAAAAAATGAAGAAGATTGAATAAATATAATTACTGGATGTAACTACTACGGTGTCTAATAATTATCCTCCCTGGAAACGACGCCAAAATGTTGGGCACCCTATATGCAAGTTAATTAAATCCAACATACAGAGTGTTCAATATAAATTTTCAACCTAGGGAAGTTTTTTATTTCAAGGATAATGTGCACTATATATGCTTTAAACACTAAGTAGTTGATGTTGTAAATGAATGACCCTACTTTCCTGTTCAGCCGAACTCATCCCATAATTTACTTAATCTAGCTTACCTTCTTAAGAATTCAATCACAAATACCTTCTTACAATCCTTAATCTATAATTAAAAGATTCAGGAAATAAAAATCTAGATTACTTTTGCAGAAAGTTAAATCCTTAATTACCAAACCATCTAAAGATTCATCTCAACTATCTTAATTCGACTTAATCTAGGAATTCAAAGTACAAGAATTAAGTTCTACAATTATAAATGTGAAGGAATAAACTGCAAGGATCTAAAGAAAACAACAATTGAAAGAACTAAGGACGAACAAGGCTGTCACATCTATCACATAGTTGCATAAGAGAAAGTTAACCTACATAGACGACTATCACACCACCACACCACTGCAGTTTACAGGGGATGCAATTACTGATCATTCAAATGAACACACAGCAAATTGATGATTGTTGCAACTTACTGTAAATAAAGGGATTTATTACAAAATCCAAACCACACAACAGAATAAATAAAATACATAATTAACTCAGCAATCCCTATGGGAAGGAGGGCCCAATCTTCACATAGAGATGCTAGAAGTAGCACACGTTAGAATACTGAGATCTGAAGAATCAAAATCCTTGTATTAAAATGGCAGATGAACACACAACCTCAGTCATAGCTTATACAATAAATTTGATTAATTTTTCAACCCCTGGCTTGGAATAGTTCCTAGTATTTATACAATTACAATCATAACATCTTCCTAATATTATCAGGTAGCCATGAAGATCTCTGATCTTTGGGCTGCCCCAATTACGATAAGTTGTTATAGCCATGGCAAGATGGAAGCAAAAAATATAGGAAGGTTGTTACTCGAGCCAGAAATGACGATCATGATCAATCAAGAAGATACTTTGTGGATTACAACTATTCTTGAGTAGCAGCGCACTATTGCCTCCGAATATGTTGCAGCTACCTTTGTACAGCTTGCGTGGAATAGTATCCTTTGACCGCATTCTTTGGGAAATTATGGAATGGATGGCGATCATCTCAGCAATGAATGCTCATCCCTCTCTTGACATGTTCATCTTGCTACACCCGTCTCCTTTACATCTCGACTTATCTTTATAAAGCCACCATATGTTAGCATAATTTAAGATGTAAATCCCTGATTACAAAAATCCTAAGCATTCATAAAATAAGACAATGATTAACTATACCTGTATGAATTGAGGGACTAAGTGAAGGAAAAACATTTGTTTAGTGTACATAATAGAGTAGGATGAGGCAAAAGATGTAGGTAAAGGTGCTCAAAAAGGGGTCATTTTTGGGTCCAACATGTATAAACTTTGAATCCTTGAAAAATAACCTCTTAATAGTGTAAAAATAGGACTTAGGGAAGTCTTTGAATACCTCACACATAGTTATTAATGGGTCTTCCCACAACCTAAGGCCCTCAATGTGGCTCTCCCATGACATATTTGTATGGCCCTCTACCTTCAATAATAACATGCATGAATATGAGTTTGGAGTGAGGAAATAGTACAACAAAATCTGAACCCAAAATTCAGTGGGACATAGGTCTAATTTTCTACATCAATTTGTTGACCATCTGACAAGCCTCAAATTTTAGAAACATCGATTGATTTTCATCGGATTTTTGACAGACATATGGTATCATTGGATTTTTGACATTAAATCATCAAATTTCTGACCATATATATATATATATATATATATATATATATATATATGCTGGATATGCGACAAATACATGTCACATTTTCTACGATCATATTTGTCAGATATTCTATGAAATAATTGTAGGATATCCGACCCACAATCCTATTTCAAAGAAATGATAGCTAACAACATTTAGTGTCAAATGTATGGCATCACTGTCGAAAATATGGGAATTACGACGGATCTCTCACGAAGTAAAAGGCAATAACCAATGAGAGTTATCTTCGACGGTATCGCATACTCGTCGGATATAGTGGGTTGTCCGTCGGATATTTCACAACTATCGATATTTTAAAAAAAATTACTAGTTCATCGGTCTAATTTTCTTAGAAGCAAGTATAAGCAGTAAATCATTATGGAAACAACTTACTCATGTAAATAGAGCTTAGTTTAGAAGAGTTACTAGTGCTTGTTGTAATCATGCTTGATTCTAGTTTAAACACAGATGGGTTCTTTGATTTAGAGTCATAGATACTAATACTAGTGAGCTTCACAAGTGGTGTTTAGCATAGGGTATTCACTATGCATGATATTTGTAGCTATTTTAAGCTCTATAATTTAGCTAATCGTAAACAATGGGATTACAAGCTCACTTATTCAGTTTGAATTGTCATATTCTAATTACTTCTATAACTATGGTTTACATATAATTAGTGTTCTAAAACCTTACTAATTAGGGAAACATCAGTCATAAAAGGTAATCATTCCAATCATAACCATGTGAAGTAAGAGCATGTGTGTCTCTATATTATGTGTAGCTTAATCATTAATAGTATTGAAACTATAAGCATGATTCCAGTCTAATGATTAAAATAGAAAGTACTAGACAAACCACCATTCCAATCATAACCATGTGAACTAAGAGCATGTGTGTTTCTATATTATGTGTAGCTTAATCGTTAATAGTATTGAAAATATAAGTGTGATTCCAGTCTAATGATTACAATAGAAAGTACTAGATAAACCACTGTAATTGAATATGCAAAGATAATACCTAGTAATATACCCATAGCCTTAGCATATGTAAATACCGGTATATTGTTTCTACATAACGGTTATTACATAGGGTATAGTATCACTAATCATACTTGTTTCTACCTGATTTTGGACACTAATACATGTTTCTACATCATTTTAGACACCTTAAACACACATCACTAGTTATTATTCTTCAAAGTATGTGATCTAATTTAACAATTATAGATAATATCATCAATAGGATGAATTGTTCTAATATCCATAGAATTTGCAATGAAATTTTCCGAAGACAATTATTACAGAAAGTTGTGGACAACTAGTACAATATGTCATACCTATAGAGTAAGGGATATTGATTTCAAAAGTTGTAGAACATTACGGTGATCACTAAGTTTTGTAAGTTCTATAGTGACCCAGTCAAACATGCCTCTATGACCATTTGTGGCAAGATTGACACCCCCAAGGATGAAGCTATATATTCGACCTGCCACACACCATGTCAAATATCTATTATATATGTTCACATGAATATAATCATGTCCATAAGACAATGTGTTACTTAAAATACCATACCATTTTATCAAGTTGTATCAATGCTTATTATGCTTACCTATTAGGTAGTAGAAGTTTTGTATGTCCTCCACCATCTACAAGTAATCATGGGAAATCAAGATAATAACAAGAGTTGAAAAAGCTCAAAAAATAGTATCACATTTACAAGAAGTGGTGGCATCTTGAACTGACCCTTACTTTTGCTTTTGTTAAACCCATAGATTTATGGTTAGAATCCTCTTCACATTCTCTATTTCGTTGGAAAGACATCATGAAGGGTCCCTCACAACTACATCACATTACAAATATATTTAATAAATCTAACAGATGTAATAAATTTTGTTCATCCTAGTTCCATTATAAATAACAAATACAAATATTACATTCTAGCATTGTACATATTGCAACAAGTATAACGAGTTATTCACTCAATGAATTATCCAGGAATGTAACCAGAAAATTGTCAAAAATTAGATGACATGTGAGTGGGTTGTACATAGGAACCACCCTATCCATTCATTAAGCTCCTCTTTGTTTCAAGAATAATTTAATATTCTCTACTGGACAGGACCAACCACGTGAAGGTGGAAGCTCTTATGTCCTCTCCCCCCCCCTCACATCACTCTCAATTCCCCATACCCAATTCATGTACTTGAAAAAAAAAGTATGTGCAAACATGCATATTTCATCATAAATAAACATTTACCATTCACTCAATAAAATCTAACATTCATTAAACCATTCAATAATTCAATAGGGAAAAAAACATGCATGAAACTATATTATTGAAAATGATTTCATAGTATTTATTCATTCACTTCTTTCTATTTTTTTCACTTTACAAAATCAAGAAGAAACTCATCGAATGGAACTTGTTGTTCATTTCTTGGTGGTTCAACAACTTCTCATGGATTTTGCGTCAAGGGGTCTATATTTACTACAAAAATTTGAAAATGTTACATTGATATATTCTAGTATTGTAATGACAAGTATAGAATGCTTCATGATGGGACCTCATGCAATACATATACAAGCATGACAAGACGACAAGAAGCAATGGCTTACCACCTTGTATAAACTTATGGATGAAGAGGTAGAACCCATTATCGATGATTTTCCTATCGAATGTAAAGTTCTAGTTAGTATAGAAGATCTAATAGATACGAAAGTGGGTCCACTAACGGACATGCTAGTAGATAAGGAGAAGGCGAAGGAGAGAGAGAAGTAGTCGAAGGACGATTCGTCCAAGACTCAAACGAATTTTGAGGATGAACTACAATTCGGAGAAGGAAGGACCAAAAGAAGGTCTAAGTAGGGTGAGGGAAGAAACACACCAAATATAGAAGATGACCAGGATAGTCGCATAATAGTCATGATCACTACTATGACTACTGAGATCTAGGCATAGCTGGAGCAACATTCGACAAAGTATTTCCACCAAGTTAAGGGATTGTTGCAATCCCTAACAAATGATGTATTGGAGAAGGTACCACAATTTGACGTGATGCAAAGGGAAGAAGAGATATGTATGGAAAAAATGATGAGTATTGTGCAGATTCCACCATGGGCACTGGAGACTATAATTTCCTCTTTTTGGAATTTTATTAAAATGCCCACTTTTTCCAATTTTTTCACAATTTTGGCTCTTGACTAGTTTTGATGTCTAGACCTCCAAATTGACCCAAATGATGCCAAATTTTCTATAAAGGTACATGAATGATAATTTAACTTAAATATAATTATCATGTATGTTTTTGGACCTCCAAATTACTTCTAAAAACTTTTTTAATGTTTTGTTCAAAGTAGGAGTCTTTACTAGCAAATTGGGGCTCCAATTCCCCCTGGGTAATTTTTGGAAATGGCTTCACAAATGATCCCAAAGTCACTTAAATTTATGAAAAGAGGATGGTTATGTGTAAGGGACCTTTTAAAATTCTAATATGCATCATGGTTCAGTTTATATAGGCTGTTATGACTCTTTCTAAAACAAATCCCAAGTCACAATTTCGACCCTTGGGGAAAGTGCACCAAATCTTCTCCCAATGCAATAAAAATGAGTAAAATGGCTTAAAATGCTTAATAAATGAACGTGAAACTTCAAATAAACATTAATTATAGTCCATCCATCATACATTCATCAGATATACATTACTCCATTCAAAATAATAAGCATTACCATGGCATATATCAAAATGGAGTGGAAATGGTCATTGTTTGCTCATTAAAAGTCATTTTGACATACAAATCTTGGGAATTTCGACTTGAAAATTTATGAGAATGAATAAAAGAGTGTATTTAATGTATTATAATCATAAATGGACAGTTAAAGGCTCTCCCAATTTGAAATCATCAGCATTACAATGGTTGACAACAAGATAGTGGGGAAATGACACTACTTCTTCATTGTTCAACATTTTTACATGAATTCTTTTGGGAATTTCGACCTGAGAGTATTTTTAACATTAAATAAATATCATATACATCAACACATAATATAATTTGCATTATAATCTTCCCCAAAGATATCAATAGCTCACCCAAAGCGCAATCCCTCTCTTGGCATGAATATGGTGTGAAAACTAGAAATAGTTGAGAGAGGGTGCTTCCATAGAAGGATACACATGATTTAATGTATATTAAACCTGAAAATTATACTCCATTAAAGCTACATGAATTTTCAAACACCAACTAGGATGGGAATCTTTCACCCTCGAAATTGGCTTAAGCAAGAAAACTAGTCATCCACTAGCTCTCACAATTCACAAATGAGAAAACACTTCTTCTCATGGCTGATCCATGTATTTTATAAAAATTATTAGCCTGATAAGGTTCCAAATCCATCCATAAACCAAATCCAAGTCGAATTGTTGTGGCTTCTCATGCTATGCCATGTGGCCTCTGTCTTCACCTTCCCTCTTCTCCCAAATATGAGTAGGAGCCTCTTGGCCTTCTCCAACTCCCAAATTCGACCTCTAAGATGATCTATCCAGTCCTGAAATGTCATTATGTCAATATTTCAGCATTCGTATCTGAATTTTGTCATAATTTTCATAGAATCTCCATCATTGGTGTCATAGATGTCATAAATGTAAGGGGAATCTAGCCAAGTGTCCATGAAACTCTAATTTGGCTCTTCCTCTCCCATGTAAGTTACAATTTATCCAAAATTAGACATATGAAGTATATGAACAAGTACAGTAGCCTTATAATACATCCAAAAACATTAGGCTCCCCATATATTCCAATTTTCAAGAGAAAGATACCATTTAACATAGGAATTCTAGCTAGTGTGGGCCCCATAGTCTCCATGTGTCTTCATGCTCTATTTCCACTTCCATTTTATCTTGTATTTATTTAATAAGATAAATTATTAAATATATATCCCATTGTAATGTCTAAACATCATTTATTATCCCCCTTATTCCAAATATCAAAGCTTCCACCCCCAACCTAGGAAACTACTTGGCAATTATTTGACGTTTAGCATCCCTTCCACAACTTTCATGAATATGGAAAATTTGATTTGTCCTTTGTGACCCAATGAAAATTTTGGGACATTAAAAATGCTCCCTTCCCAATATTTATTGTCCTCCATCAATTTCAAACATCATTGTTGAAGAACCTTCTTTCTGTATGATTCTTTGAAGTTGCCACTGAGCTTCCCACCTTGATTTTTGGAGATTCCATGAATATTTCAGAGAGGAACCACCATGCTTGATACTGCACTACTCTAATTAACATCAAATTATTAAATGGGGAATCCATATCCCATACTGCTTGTTTCCCAAAGAATTTGAAATCAATGGGACTAAAAACTATCCCAGGGTCCCATTGCTTGCATTGCACTCCAACAATTAAGAGTGCTCTCCAACCCATACCATTTGGAAAGAGAATTCCTAGATCCCATTTTCTTGTATGAATTATTCCAAACATCATGAGTGAATAATATATATCATCAAATTACAACATAATAATAATGTACATCAAGGAGGTGCCTCACCAAGAATTAATGAAAGTGCTTATACCTCCTAGTGAGTAGACTACCATTTGTCGAGTACAAACATGCTTCAAGTGACCAATCAAATACACTCCAATGAAATAGTTTAGGATACCATGTCCTATAATGCTGCTCCCAAAGAATATAATATGCATCAAAATAAGAATCATCCATTTTTTCTTTCATCCAAGAAGTGAATGAAGAACCTCCACCAACATATGAACCAAATAAGGATCAAATAAAACATGAAAACTTCAAGTGGCTCAAAGAAGTCTCATCAATACACTCAAGAATATGTATATCATCATGTAACATCAGAGGATTTTTCTACCAATAATAATTTTATTCAATCATATAAATCTTCACCCAAGTGTTGGATGAAGTTCCTCCAACATCAGATGAACCAAGTGTTGAGCAAGAAAAACCATGAGCCTTCAAGTGACTCAAATGAACATCATAGGTGCGCCCATGTAGATGTGTATAATCATAATGTAAACAAGGATGCTATTTCAAATGTAAATAATATGGTTCTCTAATAATTCCATCATCAAAAGTAGAAATATAATTTCCATGCTCTTCATGTGGCACCATCAAAAAGAAACCTTTCACCCATACTTCATTAGGATGACTGCTACAAAATTTAGAAGTGTAGGATGTAGGAGAAAGAAACAACTCACCCAAATGATCAGTAAGTGAAAAATTGTCATAATGTGAAGTATCCATAGGGGTAGGATTATTCACCTCCCTATAAAATGCAAAAATTTCCTCATGGGTTGGTTTCAATGTAGTGGGATCATGCAGTTCTCCAAAAAGTGTGTAACCATTTTCAAGAGGAAACTCAAGTTCCTCTTCCACCACAACAAGTGATTGGATCTCATCAATATAGTCCTCAATTAAATCAACAACCTACAATTTTTCATGTTTCTCATGATCCATCATGTCATGATATTCCTCCAAGCAATCTACCTTATGAAAATCTAAAACATCGGAGGAAAAACAAGTGTCTTGCAACTTTTCAAGAAGTTGCTCATTTTGAATTGTGAGCTTATCAATAACTTCAGTATTATTCAAGTAGGATTCATGTAACCATTCAATAATCTCAATGGCATTTTTTATATCAAAAATCAAATACATGAAATTACCTTTGATGTTGCGCATTTCTCTTTGAATCTTCTCCATGTCTTCAAGGAATGATGGCTCCTCCAAGGAAGTAACTCTCCAATAAGAATATGATACCAATGCTTGAGTGTCATGGAGTATTCTAAGGGCCTATTGAATATTATTTTCATTCATCTTGAATGAACCTTCAAGAAAATGAGGCTCCTGCAAATGAAATTCCCCATCTTCTTCCTTCTTGCTTGGACCAACTTCATGAAGCTCATGTGGTGATGGGGAAGTTGATCTTGTTTCTTCTTCAACTGCTACAAGTTCTTCATTTTCATGTTTAATGGAATTTTGGCTTGCAAAAAAATTTTGAAATATGATCTCTATTTCACCAACATAGATTTTTCACCACCCATCATTAAGTACTCCTTCATAGTTCAAGCATCCATCAGTAGATTCTCTTTGTTTCATTTCCAAGGTAGCATGTGTCTCAAAATTATCTTCAGTATTTTCAATAAAAAATTATTCATACTCATGTGATGTCTCTTCATATTTTTAAGATTCACTTGGGATTGAATTTAGATCATATTCATGTACTAATTCTTCTACTCCACCTATTTCAGAACTAGGTGGTTCATGGGTCTCCTCCTTTTGCTCCTTCAAGCAAATTGATGCATTTCCCCCCTTGGTTTTCTTAAAATCAATATATTTTTCCAAACTTTGGATAGCCAAAAATTTAAATCCTTTCATAATATTCTTGGTCATGTATTCAAATATAGGTTCCATGCTTTTTATTATCTCCTCACCATCATATGAGGTTCTCTTTTCATGCCTAGTCATAGTTTCCAAAAAAATTGCCTTCTTCTCCTACTTTTTTTTTCCTCTTCAACAAAAGAAATTTTGGGTTTCAATACATAATGGTGGTACCTGAATTATTGTAATCATAAATATAAAACCAAATAAGGTGCTAGGATCATGCTCTGATACCACTATAATGTCCTCTTTTTGGAATTTTATTAAAATGCCCGCTTTTCGAAATTTTTCACAATTTTGGCTCTTGACTAGTTTTGATGTCTAGACCTCCAAATTGACCCAAATGCTTCCAAATTTTCTATTAAGGTACATTACTGATAATATAAATTAAATTTCATTCTAATTTATGTTTTTTTACCTCCCAATTACTTCTACAAACTTGTTTAATGTTCTGTTCAAAGTAGGAGTTTTTACTAGCAAATTGGGGCTCCAATTCCCCTTGGGTAATTGCCGGAAATGGCTTCAAAAATGATCCCAAAGTCACTTAAATTTATGAAAAGAGGATGGGTATGTGTAAGGTAACTTATAAAAGTCTCATATGCATCATGGTTCAGTTTATACAGGATTTTATGACTCTTTCCAAAACAACTCCCAAATCACAATTTCTACCCTTGGGGAAAGTGCACCAAATCCTCTCCCAATGCAATAAAAATGAGTAAAATGGATTCCAATTATTAATTAATGAACATGAGAATTAAAATAAACATTAATTAAATTCCATACATCATACATTTATCAGATATACACTACTCCATTCGAAATAATAAGCATTACCATGGCATATATCAAAATGGAGTGGAAATGGTCATTGTTTGCTCATTAAAAGTCATTTTGACATACAGATCTTGGGAATTTAGACTTGAAACTTTATGAGAATGAATAAAAGAGAATATTTAACTGATTACAATCAGAAATTGACAATTAAAGTCTCTCCTAATTCTATATCATCAGCATTACAATGGTTCACAACAAGATAGTGGGGAAATGACACTATTGTTCATTGTTCAACATTTTTACATGAATTATTTTGGGTATTTCGACTTGAGAGTATTATGAAAATGAAATAAATATCATATACATCAGAACATAATATAATTTTCATTATAATCTTCCTCAAAGAGATCAATAGCTCACCTAAAGTGCAATCCCTCCCTTGGCATAAATATCGTGTGAAAATTGGAAATAGTTGAGAGAGAGTGCTTCCATAGAAGAATCCACATAATTTCCTGTAGATTACACCTACAGATAAGAATCCTTTAAATATCCATGGAATACCTGAGTGGCCTCTCCAAACACCAACTAGGATGGGAATCTTTCACCCTCGAAATTGGCTTAAGCAAGAAAACTAGTCATCCACTAGCTCTCACAATTCACAAATGAGAAAAAGCTTCTTCTGATGGATGATCCCTGTATTTTATAAAAATTATTAGCTTTCTCAGGTTTGAAATCCATCCATAAACCAAATCCAAGTCAAATTGGCCTGGCTGCTCATGCTATGCCATGTGGCCTCTCTCTTTACCTTCCCTCTTCTCCCAAATTTGAGTAGGAGCCTCTTGGCCTTCTCCAACTCCCAAATTCGACCTATAAGATGCTCTATTCAGTCCTGAAATGTTAGTGTGTCAGTATGTCAGCATTTATATCTGAATTGTTTCATAACTATCTTAGAATCTCCATCATTGGTCTCATAGATGTCATAAATGTAAGGGGAATCTAGCCAAGTGTCCATGAAACTCCCATTTGGCTCTTCCTCTCCCGTGTAAGTTACAATTCATCCCAAATTCAACCTATGAAGTATATGGACAAGTATATTAGACTTATAATCCATCCAAAAACATTAGGCTTCCCATATATTCAAATTTTCAAGAGAAAGATACCATTTAACATAGGAATTCTAGCTAGTGTGGGCCCCATAGTCTCCATGTGTCTTCATGATCCATTGCCACTTCCATTTTCTCTTGTATTTATTTAAGAAGATAAATTATTAAATATTTATCTCCTTCTAATGTCTAAACATCATTTATTATCCCCCTTATTCCAAATATCAAAGCTTCCACCCTCAAGCTAGGAAACTAGTGATTTTCCTCCTTGGCAATTATTTGACTTTTAAATCCCTTTGACAACTTTCATGAATATGTAAAATGTGATTTGTCCATTGTGACCCAATGAAAAATTTGGGACATTATAGAGACAGGAAGCTAGGATGTTGATGCAGCCATGCAACAATTTTACTTGATTAGTCTCGATGTCAATGATCTTCCCACACATACATTTGCGTGACTACAGAAGGCGGCAAGCCAGGAGATCACAAAGCGAGAATCGATTGTGTGTGATCAGCTATTTAAGTCACACGAGCAAGTTGATCAAGAAAAATATGAAATTGATTACATGAGGAAGGCATAAGAGGCATATATAATTTCATAGCAAAATTCCTTAGATGATTGAGAGAAACTAGAAAAGGAAATCAGGGTTGCATGCTAGGGAATTATAGACATCACAACAGAGATGTTTGCAGAAGAAAACATACTACGAATCAATCAAATAGTCGCATACTTGAAGACAAAGAATGATGAGTTGCAAGTATGGGAAGAACCAAGTACACCACCATAACAGGTCGTAGAGTTCAAAGGTAAGATTGAGGATGCAACCGCTCAGATTGAGGACTATGAGAAAATGGCCAAAGAGATGGCAGAAGAAACCACACTGTTTTGGATGAGAATGGTCCAAGGTGAAAAATTTCAAAAAATAGGGGTGGAACTTCATGAGGGGTACCCAAATCTAGTAGCGATGCCTCTGGTTGTGTAGGTTAGCAAGGCAGTAGAGGTGAAGTCACTCTAGCAAAGAGGAATCAAAGCACGAGAAAGGAATCATCACCGAACAACATAGTTAGATGAGTTCCAGTACATCGATGAGCAACTGTCGCTGAAGGTTGTGAATGCACTTGCAAATATCCAAGAGGATCACACATAGGTTATAGAGAAGATTATAGAATACCCAAATGAGTACGAGTTGGAAGAATGTGCGACAATTATCACAAGGACCAAGGAAGCAGTTGAGCAAGTGAAGTCAAAGGACTATGACAACCTCAAGGTTAGTATAAGCACACACATGATATCCAGTTGATGTGGCTCGAGGGTGAGCCACAATTTTTTGTTGGGGGCCTTTTGGTAGGTGGATTGGATGTGCATGGTATGACATAGGTGAAAACGAGAAGTGTGAAAGTAAACTACACAAGAGGAAGATGTAGACAAGTGGTCGGCTTGGTCACATTATTGTAATTTTGGTCCAAATAAGTTAGGAAATTAATTATATGTGTACCTTGGCAGGTGGATTGGATGTGCATGGTGCAACATAGGCAAAAACGAGAAGTGTGAAAGTAAACTGTGCAAGAGGAAGATGTAGACAAGTGGTTGGCTTGGTTGCATTATTTTAATTTTGGTCCAAACTAGTTAGGAAATTAGTTATATGTGTACCTTTTTGTAAGGGTGCAAGCCTATAAATAGAGTTAGAAATGTAGTAATAGAGATCATATCATGTGATAGAAGAGATATCATCGTACCCTATAGAGGATCTTATCTTTTATCTATCTTGCAAACTGGTTTTTGGGTTTGGTTTGAGACTGTCAACCAAGGGATGTGTCTTGAACATGTATTTTGACATGCAGAAATAACATGATAAGAATGTTGTTGGAAACTCTATGTTCTCTTTGTCTGCGATGCGATCTATGATATTGTGATTATTGTCTATGTCTTGAATTGATTTGAATGATGCGATCTGAGTGGTTAATACACTGTGATCTTGTTGGTAGGGGTTTTGGGACAAGTTAGTTACATGTCACCATGAGTTTCGCGCAAGCTCAGAAGACACCGTGCAAGTGAATGATGGCGCGAAATATGGAAGATAGACTATTTTGAATATTTTATGTCACCTTTTGTACTTTTAGACTATATTTTGCAGATATTGGTCATTAGTTGGTAGAATCAGTTAAGAATTAGTAATAAAATCATCCAAGTGGACCATGAGTGTAAAGGAGCAAGCCTCAGGATCATAGAGTGAGAATAGAGAGATTGAAACTCAATTGAATTGTTGTTTGTTTTGGATATGTGGTTGATTGCATAGAATTAATATGAGAAGACGGAGGTTGATCTAAACTACTGTTGTCTTTTTGTTTGTTTATATATTCCTGTTTCTATGAATACAATGGTGAATGTGTGCGACATGAATATATGATGCGATATTTTTTGCTTATGAATAATGTTATCTTTTTAGATCTGTTTGCACAATAGTATGATTATTTCTATCATGAATGCATGATGAGATGAATGTCCATGTTGATGATGAAGTAACTGGGAAGATCTAGTAGATAAGATAATTAATTGTCAAAGCCGATAGTTCTCTTCTATTACGTCGAAACTTGGTTCCAACAGCCCTCCCTTGAACATCTAGGGTCAGACTTCATCCACTTCACGGATGTTGCTGGACAAGGTAAAACATGTCTAGGTTAGTGCTCAGGGAGATCGTATCGAGTTGAGCGTCGATAGCGTGGGAACCCCTGTCAACTGGGTTTTGTTGGTTTGGTTTGCACCAACAAATGGTTCCATTACCGGGACCTTGTTGCGACTAAGAAGAGGATATGTGGCATCCGATGCGACCAAAAATTCAAGATTAGTTTGATCAGAAGCTACAAGAATTTGCAAAGCAGAAAATTAGAACCTTGGAATGATGATGAAAAAGTGGTTGGTGAGATGCTTACACGACGGTCCTCATGAATACTTTTTCTCTGATTTTCCCATTATATTGTATGAGTGGTTGGCGCAGTTCAGTTACAAGAAGACAAATTTCAAAGGAGGAGAGCCAACATCCTAGACCCTTGAATTGATCCAGGAGCTGCAAGAAACTGACAAGAAATCATTGCAAGATATTGAGGTCTATCTCAGTACTATCCTAGAAGGATGTATCACTGAATTCACAGCCGACACTACCAAGTCCTACAGTGAAGTAGAAAGGGAATTTTTCAACGGACCCAAAGGTAAGTTCTTGTTGTATTTACAATTGTCAATTAAGATGCTTGTCTATGAAAAGGGTATATTAAAGATGCACCTCGAGTAGTAGAAATCTAGTGTGAAGAGGAGGTGGATATCGAGAAAAAAGGGGGGAGGTGAATGGGAAGATAAGGGGTAGATGGGTGCAATTTTTTACCAGACTACAAGGGAAGCTGAGGAAAAAATGGCATTACGAGGGGAGGAGCAAGGTTTCAAGAAGAGAAGAGGCAGATGACAAGGGAAGGTCTTGTTGCGATCAAAATGTAAGACCGCGAAGGAATACCACATGGGATGAAGCGACCCTATAGTGATGAAGAGGATGACCAGACCTGGGCTACACCCAAAATAATAGTAAGATCAAACCCTAGTTGCAATGTACCCATGCCTCTGCACACCACTCCATATTCAGGAAGAAACACAAGTTCCATGTCAACTTTCCCTACATGCCAACAACATTGTAGTAGTATATCAACATCTGCAGGAAGAAGGCCTAGGATGGCGGCCGAAGATACAAAGATACCTTTGTTCCATGGAAACGGAACTGATGATCCCAAGCAGTACTGGTTTCTATGTGAGGTAGTGTGGACTGTCAGATAGGCCACATATGATGACGTTAAGAAAGAACAATTGGCTACTACTCTTTGGGGTCTTGTGCTGGATTGGTGCATGAAATTTATACAAGTTCCTATGGGGATCCCTGCAAAAACATTGGATGAAGTCAGGAGATGACTGATTGAAGAATTCTAGAAACCAAAATCTCAAGCATAGTATATTATTGAGTTAAAAGAGATTAATAAATTTCCTAATGAGACCATTTGGGACTTCAATCAAATATTTAAGACACTTATGGCGAGAGTTAGTTTCGATATGAGTGATGTTCAACAAAAAGAATGGTTTATCACAACATTGGTACCTAATATCCAGCAATCACTGATGCAATGGAAGATTGTGACACAGAGTGAGGCTTGGATATCACAATGAAGTTAGAAGGTTCATCTATTGGGGAGAATGCAGGTGGTATGAACCAAATTCAGGTGTAGCTGGTGAACTTTATGCTTTAGTTGCAAGACATTAAGAAAGGAAAAGAGAATCGCAAAGATATTTGGTGCACTCATTGTTGCACAGATGGACACACTAAAGATACTTTCCCTGACTTCCAAATTATATGCTATATGGGGCATCAAACCCACTAAGTTGTGGAAATGTATCATGGTTCTGCATATTCCAAGTCTATGGGTATCGACATGAAGAATGTGGATACATGCAGAAGATGGAGATGAAGCCAGCAAACCTATATTGTTCATTTTGTCAATATGTGGGGCATGAAGATGAAGATTATTGTGCATATGACCTGCTTCATGAAAGGACATATGAATCATACTTTGTGAAGGGTGAAGATCATCACATAGCACATTATTCATATCTATAGGCTAAGGTGGTAAACCCTCAAACTCAACCACGGTATACACCACTGTCGCAGATGCGATTTATGCCATCGCATCCGCAACTGTAGTTTGCACCGTAGCCACAGTACGCACCGCAGCCACAATATAATTAGATACTGATGGCTCTACTGTAGCCACAATATGTTTAGGAATCACACTATGTTCAATAGCAGTGAATTCCCCCACCACAATAATTGGCACAGCCATAGTACCAATAGCAAGGAGGATTCTGAGGAAGAGGAGGAGGATGAGGTCATGGACCTATCCAGTGTTATAATTGTGGGGTATTTGGACATTACCAGACAGATTTCCCACAATTGCAGTGTTCATGTACATACTTCACCACAATTGATCATACTATCGACAACTTCTCACTGCAAATCACAAGATGGAAGGATCGAAACGTTCCTCGGTTGTAGAATCAGAACCAGTTGTAGAATCAAAATCGGCTACAAAACCATAATAAATTAAGGAACCAGGCTCAGAATCAAGTTCCACTTTAGAATAAAAATGTGAATCGACAGCTGCGACCATCTCACCAGAGCCCAGAACAGAGGATGTTGATGTTCCCATTGTCACCCACAGAGGTGCGATGACTGGAGAGGATGGGCCACGCCCAAAGGTTTGCTTGGCTAGGAAGAAGAAGGAACTATTTGATATCTCAATTGAAAAAGATACATTCTTTGAATCTTGGGATGTGATCGAAAGAAATCATGGTAAGTCACCTATTTATAAAATGGCCTCTGGTTTTGATTCTTCATTGGAGGTAGGACCATAATGACATCATGGGACCTTGTAACACTTCTTTGAGAGTTGCTTGTCATTGGAAAGATATATTGATGCTCTGGACAAGATTGAAAAGTTTTTGCACCGCCCGGGTAAGGAGCAAAAGGACTCCTCAGTGAACTCTTTATATAAGAAAAAGACTGGCAAAGAGATGCACATGAACATTCAAATTGGGGACTATGAAGTAGATTTGGTCATTTTGGATATGGGCTCAGATATAAATTTCCTAATGAAGTAGACATGGTAGAATATGGGGAGGTCGATGTTGGGTTGGTGCCCTGTGCAGCTGTGCTTGGCTAATCAGGCCAAAGTACAACTGATCGGATGTGTGTCGAACTTGGTCGTAGATGTTGAAGGTATGAAGACCTATGTTGATTTCGATGTAATTAAAGTTGTTGATGGTGGAGGTTCCTATCCCACATTTTTGGGGATTGGATGGGCCAATGATATTATGGCAGTGATTAACTTCAAGATGTTGATGTAATTGTAACATCAGAATGTATACACTTGTATTTCTTATGTATTGTACCCCGATGTTTATTCCGGGAATTGTTTGTAATGTAATTGATTCATGTCATGCCTCGATGTTTCAATTGGGAGTTTCTATAATGTAAACAAGTCATGTCAAGTCATTGTGGGTAACCCTCCTATTGATCAAGGGTTAAAGTCCCCACAGTTGCGGGGCCCTAGCATTGTTAGACTCACCTAGTGAAGTCGGCCCTAGTGAGTTATTGTCAAGTTGAGAATTAGTATAAATAGAGAGTGAGCCTCTCTATTTAACACACACTCACTCACACTCAATTGTAGCACATAGCTGAGGGAGAAGAATTTCCTAGGGCTAGAAAGAAAGAGGCTACTGCTATCGGGAGATCATCTTACTCTTTTGGGGTTTTACTTTTGGTGCTAATTCTATCTCTAAGGAAGTTGCGGGGTTTTCTCCATTCATGGTTTCCCTGAGGAAAAACACCGTGTTCATTGTCTCTTGTGTTTGATTTCTATGCTTGATATTATCTATGTTAAATATCCTAATATAATGCTAGCTTAAATGTTAAAAATCTAACACAAGAAGCAGATGATGACATTTGAGAATCAATACATTAGAGTAATGGCTCCTATGGATCCAAACGAAGGAAAAATATATATTGAACCCGTGAAAGATGAGGTTGTCAGGGGATGGGATCATGCTTACAATATTTTTGAAGACTACATCCACCCAATTACTAATGAAGAACTGGGTTGGTGCAGCACTAGTTCTGCATCTTCTAATTCTGACGATGTGTTAGAGAAATGGAAAAACCACATGCACAAGATATCATTCAAGAAGTGTGGTCTGATCATGCACTCATTGTTTCATGTCGTGACTGAGATTATCGAATTACCAATTTACAAAGGGCTACCTGATCTGTCTGCATTCTTAATGGAGTTTGAAGAGAAGGTATCAAACCCATAATGATTATTGGCACTGGAGGAAGCAATGAAGGCTGCCCCATCACGCTGGTGGGAGACTCATAAAAATACAATTACTGGATCGTCAAAGTGTTGATGCTTGATGAAAATGCACTTCGGTGATGCATAAATATATCATACTGGGAGGTACGATGGGAGGAATGACCCTAGCGGCCATTTGATGGAATTCCAAATATTGTGTGCATCATGACCAAAGGATGAATGGGTACATGCCTTTATTCACACCTTGGATGAAATACCAAGGTCATGATATATATCAGGAGAGTAGTGCAGAGCAATAACAACTTGGGAGGAGCTGATGATTTTATTTTCCCATACATTTAGTTCCACAGATGCCAATCCCGATGTCCACAATGTGCTTCAGATCATCCGGGATGTGGTATTAAAGGTAGTACCAGTTGCATATCTAGGGGATCCACATGTGCATTTCCACATGCAATCGATGATGGAATGCTACAATGTATCGGGTAGACTTGAGGATGAAGATGATCTACAAAATATCAATATTCTGGAAACAGAAGGGAGTAGGGATGTTGTAGCACCAGATATACCGACTGATCACATGAGTCAGCTACTAAATATTAGAAAAGTTTACATTGGGACGGAGGAGAACCCAAAATTTGCATGTGTTGGGGACTACTGGGACGAAGAAACAATGGAAAATATCATGGATCTGCTACATGAATTTCAATATCTATTTCCAACCAAATTCTCTAAAATGAAAGGAATACTAGGTGATTTGGGAGAGATAAAGATTCCATTAAAGTCTGATGCGAAACTAGTAAGACAGAGATAGTACCACTTGAATCCACGATACAAGGAGAGAGTTAAAGTTGAGCTAGATAAGATGTTCGATGGTAGGATAATTGAGCCAATTGAAGAATCAGAATGGATCAGTCCTATGGTAGTCCAAGAGAAGAAAGCGAGTGAATTTTGAATCTGTGTCGACCTAAGAAAATTGAATGATTCTTGTATGCATGATCCATTTCCAACACCATTCATTGATGAAGCACTCGAAGGAGTAGGCGGTCAAAAGATGTAGTCATTTACTGATGGATTTTTAGGTTATCACCAGATCATATTCACAAAAGAAGATCGACATAAAACAATATTTGTCACTGAATGGGGTTGTTTCCAATACATAATGATTCCCTTTGGGTTGAAAAATGCACCTGTGATATTTTCCCGGGTTGTTGTCGCTGCATTCAAAGATTCCATTCAGAAGTTCCTACAAGTTTATATGGATGATTGGGTAGTTTATGGTCTCATTAAGGATCATCTAGAAAACCTGGGACTAATGGTGGAAAGATGTCAACATCATCAGATCATATTGAACTCCAAAAAGTGTATTTTCTTCTCACGATTTGGAATGTTGTTGGGTCACATTGTTTGCAAGCAAGGATTGTTGGTTTACCCTGCGAAGATTATGCTCATTTTGAGCTTGCCACTGCTGAAAAATGTGAATATGCTTAGGGAGACACTAGGACACACTCGGTATTATGACAAATTCATCAGAGGATATGTTGCGATCACGGCCCCTATGGAAAAACTATTGAAGAAAGATGTTGAATTCATATGGAGTATAGAATATCAAGGAATCTTTGACACATTAAATACCAAGATGGATTCAACACCAATAATTTTTTTCCCATACTGGAACAAGGAGTTCCATGTCCATGTCGATGCATCTTCTGTCACACTAGTTGTGGTTCTCACGTAGCTAGGTGAAGGGGATCTTGATCACCCGATCGCTTTCGCTAGTCGAAATTTGTCATTTGGTGAGAAAAACTATACACCCAAAAAGAGAGAAGGTCTGGTAAAGGTATATGTGCTACAGAAATTCAGGAATTACCTCTTAGGTGCTCATTTTAAGATGTTTACTGACCATTCTGGTTTGAAATACCTAGTCAATAAGCCTATGTTGGGGAGGGAGATATGTTGTTGGCTACTTCTCTTTTAGGAATTTGATTTTGGAATAATTATGAATCTGAGTCACTTGAATGCTGGTCCTGATCACTTTTCCTAGATTAAGATAGGTGAAGAACTAATAAACATTGAAGAGGGACTGTTGGATGTGTAGCTGTTCAAAGTCAACATAGAAGATGATTATTATGACCAAATAATCTAGTTCTTAGTGACAAGAGTTGCACTGGAATATTTCTCAACAAGCCAGAAGAAGAAGTTGGTATTGAAGGCCTCGAATTTCCAATTTATTCTTGGGAAGTTATATAAACTTGGCTCAGATGATATTTTGAGGTGACATGTCCTACCCCATGAACAAGGAGATATTTTAGAGGAAGCCCGTGCGGGATATCCTGGTGGACACCATGGAGGACGAGATACTACGAGAAAGGTGCTTCGGGCAGGGCTGTAGTGGCCCACATTACATAATGATTCGATAGATTATGTATAGAGCTACGATGTCTGTCAATGCATTGGAAAACCATTGCGGCGAGATGAGATGCCACTAGTACCACAGACTATTTGATGAGGTGGGCGAAGGCCGCACCCATTATGGACTGCACCATTGCGACAACATCAAGATTTATGTTTGAAAATATTGTGAAACGGTTTGGATGTCCAAGGATATTGATGAGAAAATGAGGTAGTCACTTCATTAACTGCACAGTAACCACATTGACCAAATAATTGCAAATACAACATAATAAAAGTACGCCATATCATCTGCAGGAAAATGGAATAGTAGAAGCTTTCAACAAGATACATGAACATGTGATTACAAAGGTATGTAATGTTAACCGTGATGACTGGGACTTGAATATTCCAGTAGTATTGGGGGCATATTGCACCACTTGCAAGGGATTGATAGGGAAAACACCATTCAAATTGGTATATGGGAAAGAGGCATTCATGCCTATGGAGTACATTGTTCCCAGTCTATGCATTACAACAATTATGGGCATGGATGATGGAACAACGCTAGACGAGCACGCAACCCAGTTGCTACAGCTTGAAGAGAACTGCTTTATAGCAGGTTTCCATCAGTGTGTTGAGAAGGATCGCCGAAAGTCTTGGGATGATTTCCATATAAAGAACAAACATTTTCAGCAAGGATATTTGGTATTGTTGTATGACAGTAAATTCATGAAGAATCCAGGTAGGTTACAGATGCATTGGTTAGGTCCATATCTTGCAAATTCTATTACTTTTGGAGGCGTAGTTCAGCTGCAGTAGCTAGCTAGAGTGGTGCTACCTAAACTGGTGAATGGTAACCGACTGAATATCTATAGGAAAGTGTTAGAACTGCATGGTGCTAGAGGCACTGTGCAAAAAAAAAAAATAGATAGGATCATGGGAGAATGGAAGGCGCACCAAGAGGAGGTGGCTGCACAGGAGCAGGGGTTAGTACCACAAGTAGAATTTCATGTTGTGACATCCATAGGGTTGTGACTGGACCTCACATAAATAATCAATGACAATAGTTAAAGTATTTAAATGAAGACACTTTTAGAAGTGACATGTAATGATAGTGGATCCAACCGGTGCATTGGCAGAATCAACGACAGATTCAGGTAGTTGATGAATCATTTAGTCATGATGTTTGAAGTGATGTCATAATGATGATGTCTGAGTTGAGTTGGAGCTATAAGAAGAAGCCTTCTATGGTTGGAAGACACCATTGTGGAGCATTGAATTACGTTGAGTTGCAGAAGTTACCAAGTTGTCAAGAGGGTTGTTGAGAAAATCTAAGTAGAGCAAGGAAGGTTCTAAGACAAAAAAGTGTGTGGGATTAGTATGTTGAGAGGAGGAATGGTATGGTATGCAGAGAAACCAAGACACTGTTTATATTTAGAGTGAGCGAGATTCACCGCTCAGACCAATTGAACTTGGAGAAGAAGTCAGAACTATGCAAGCTAGCTTGTCAACAAAGAGGAAGGCATAGAATCCCATCTCCCCAGTATAATAAAAGTGACAGACCAGAACAACCACAAGGGCACACAGAGAGGGTACACAATAGATGGGGCCAGCTATCCCTGAATTTATGGATTATGCTAGTAGAACAACTGTGTGTATCAAGGACATCTCTGGCTATGTCCCTCCTAGTCGGCCTGGGGTGCAGGCCAAGAAACCCACGAAGAACCAGAGATACCAGATCAAGATGTCGAAAATACCACAAGGGATGGTATGCACTTCTGATATTGGAGCTGCACTGATGCAGCTAGGATAAGAAATACCATGACCTGCTTTCTTTAGAAGATGTCGAGAAGGAGATGTACCTGCCAATGGTACCAGTAGAAGGCACACCGATCGAGTGTATTCCACAAGATTGGGAAAAAGGATTGGACAAAGTTTGATTACTTGGATTGATCAATATGCAACACTTTGGGAGGAGAACTGAGGTAAATGCATGCGTGAAACAACTGTTGGCATGTTTTTATGGTGGGTATTTATGGCTAGATGATCTGGTAGCATTCACAGTGGAATTGATTTCAGAAATAATGGGGATACCCAAATATGGGCCAGACCCCTCACAGTATATCTGAGGTTAAGGTAATGAAAGAAACTTGGCAATGACTCTAAAAAAGCGATATGCTCGAGAGCATGATGGGAGAGCTTACTGCATTGATAGCATAAATGATCATGTGGTCTGTATTGGTGTCAGGATTTTGGCTAGTAAAGTCGTAAGGAAGAACCAAATGATTCAGTGTAATTCTGGGGTGGTTGCATGTGATGAGTTATGTGCACAAGGAACACGCATGAATTGGTCTCTTTTTCTAATCAACCATCTAGTGGAGGATGAAGAGGTTTCATAGGCAAGTGCAATATCATTTACCTACAGTTGGCTTTTCATCTGGTTGTGCTAGTGGGTTGGATGGAACCAGAGGATTACCAAGGGATGGATGTCAAAGCGGTAGAAATGTGTAAAGTTTCCAGATATTAAAACTTATGGTGGGTTAAGGATGTAGAGAGAGCGGTATATTTGTTTGTTAATATAAATTTGTTATTTTCTTCGAGACTTTGTACTAGTGGGAAATGATATTTACAATCACTTTTACGTTATGCATGCGTGGTTTGAGAAGAACAACAACATCTTTAATAGTTTTTAGAAAAATATTCATAGGGTCACTTCATTCACTATTTACATAAATGAAATCTATTTATTTAGCTCATTTTTAGCATCACTCTTGCTGATTTAACTTTGAGTTTTGAAAATGTTGTGATGAGTATCTTCTAAATCAGCATTACTCCTTTGCCTATTTGATTCGTTCCGCACAATACTAAAGTGGAGTTCTTAAATGATCATTATTTGTTAATGGTTATCCCATCTTGTTGTCAAATTCTTGAGAAAATCCCTAAAGAAATGAGACATTTATCCCAAGGAGTACCTTAGCATAGAAACCTAGCTTGAGGAACAACACTAGGGATGAATCCAAAAATGTGGGGAAGGATCCCTTTGGTTTCCCTACAATAACATCCAAAAATGTGAGCATTATCTAAATATTTTAGAGGATTATAGTCTAAGCTTGGTTGTATAATTTATAAATGCATATTTTTATTGAAGGTAAAAGACATGTACCATGATCGATATGTAATTTATGGATTCAATCTTAATCAAATTTGACTTTGTTAACCTGGTGCATTTTAAAAAGCCAATAAGAAGAGAGGCGAGGTTGGGAATGAGAGGTCATAAAATTGGCCTCTTTGCACATAAGGGTTTCATATTAACATAATCTTTCTTTTAAGCCATGTCTTATATTGGTAGACTTGCATGTTTTCTCTCATCTTCTCTTGGCATTCAAGTATTTCAAATCTTATCCTTCAATATTGGATAGCTTGTAACAAATAGAATAACCACTACATGGGACAAGGGTTTGAATCATATTTTGGGTTCAATTATTTGTAGCCATAAACAACTTAGACTTGACACATTATCATAGTCCATTCATACTTATTATTTTGTGGTGACATTGTTAAGTGGATTGGGTTGAATCTCTGTAGCGAACTTTATGTGGAATCCTAAAATTGTTATAATTTGCAAATTGAAAATGTTGCGATGAGTATCTTCTAAATCAGCATTACTCCTTTGTCTATTGGATTCCTTCCGCACAATACTAAAGTGGAGTTCTTAAATGATAATTATTTATTAATGGTTATCCCATCTTGCTGTTAAATTCTTGAGAAAATCCCTAAAGAAATGAGACATTTATCCCAAGGAGTACCTTAGCATAGAAACCTAGCTTGAGGAACAACACTAGGGATGAATCAAAAAATGTGGGGAAGGATCCCTTTGGTTTCCCTACAATAACATCCAAAAATGTGAGCATTATCTAAATCTTTTAGAGGATTATAGTCTAAGTTTGGTTGTATAATTTATAAATCCATATTTTTATTGAATGTAAAAGACATGTACCATGATCGATATGTAATTTATGGAGTTAATATTAATCAAATTTGACTTTGTTAACCTGGTGCATTTTAAAAAGGCAATAAGAAGAGAGGCGAGGTTGGGAATGAGAGGTCATAAAATTGGCCTCTTTGCACATAAGGGTTTCATATTAACATAATCTTTCTTTTAAGCCATGTCTTATATTGGTAGACTTTCATGTTTTCTCTCATCTTCTCTTGGCATTCAAGCATTTCAAATCTTATCCTTCAATATTGGATAGCTTGTAACAAATAGAATAACCACTACATGGGACAAGGGTTTGAATCATATTTTGGGGTCAATTATTTGTAGCCATAAACAACTTAGACTTGACACATTATCATAGTCCATTCATACTTATTATTTTGCGGTGACATTGTTAAGTGGATTGGGTTGAATCTTTGTAGCGAACTTTATGTGGAATCCTAAAATTGTTATAATTTGCAAAAGTTTTCATAAATATTTACTTTCTATCTATTTGACTCACACCTTGAACTTTATAATCCCTTCAAAAATTTCTTAATACACAAATTTTAAGTCAGCCCAAACTTTTTCTTCTTGGCCAACTTTAATTCATTGAAATCATGGTAAAACCTCCTATCTACTTTGAAAGTCCCTTGGGTCTAGCTTTGAAAGTCCCTTTGGTCCATCCGGACCCATAAGCAACCATAAACATATGTAAATAAGTAAGCCGACCTTATTGCAATTATCATGTATAATAAGCCAATGTCATTGTAATCAACGTGTATAAATAAACTTGAAAATAAAAGACAAAGCAAAAGCAAAAGACACCTTGGGTATTGTGGAAGACGCTTTTTTGTGCGAACAGTTTAGATCTGTTTGAGATACGATTCTTTTCTATCATTCTCCAAACTACAAAAACTAAAAGACGAGTTGTTAGGAGCAATGGAAAAACAAGTGTTTCAATTTGGAGATGAGGAAACAAGTGACATCAAGTTACACATTATTGGTAAAGACGGAGGTGAAGGACACCTTGTTTATCTTCATTCTCAAGTTCTGAAAAAATCTGAATTTTATGAAGCCCGGCTTTCTGAGCGTTGGTGTTTGGAAGATGAGCGCCCTCTTGAACTCAAGATAAGACCTTCTGTTGATCCAAATATTTATGTTAAATGTTTTCGGCTCATGTATTCTTGTGAAGCAGAAGAGGGCATTCATTTTTCAGATGTGGATGAAGCGCTTGCTATTCTACCAGCTGTTTCTGAAATGTTGTTTCATGAGGGCATACAGAAATGCATGGAATATTTGGAAGCTGTTCGTTGGAGTCCAGAGCAAGAAACCAAACTTCGAGCGATGTTATCCTCTTTGCAGATAAACATTTTGCCGGATCTAGCAGCCAGGCTCAGCCTTGGTATTAATAGCGGAGATTTAGGGATGCTGAAGCAGATTTTAAAAGACATGTTGTCTACGATTCCTTATAGGAAACCAGCTGCTAGAGGATTCGGCCACATTAATAATCTAGCTCGCACAGAAGTGGAACAATACATCGTAGGATACTTTGAGGCGGCAAATGCATATTCGGCCAAGGATGTTGCAGAGACGTGCAGATCTGCATTGTGGGAAAAATTTCTTTCCATTGTAGAGAAGATTAAATACTTTGATTCTCTGAGCACTGAATTGCTGAAGAACATCGTCGTCTATTATTGGGGTGCTCTATCATGGCTGTTTGATCTCATACGGCGCTGTGATGGGAAACTGTGATGGAAAACTACAAGCAAAACTATTGGGCTGCCCCTCGGTGACCTTTGGGCTCCCCCAAACCGTTCAGTCCCATAATTTGTCTTTTAGTGAGTGCTCATGATTTATACAATACATTGCATTTCAGATTAAGATTTTGAGAGCACTTTATAAAAAGGGACCAGCTTGGTAACTGATTAAAATTTCCCAAGCCTGCGCCTCTGCTGCTATCGATCTATTTGAGATCTCAGACCCTTACTTTCTTCTTCTGTTTCTTCATCTCTGCTTCTTTATTTTCTTCCTCTTCCTTCCTTGCTACCTCCTTTCTTCTTCTTTGTCTTCTAGACATATCTTCTCTACAGCATCAATCACCCTGTCATGAATAACCAGTTCTTAGATCACTTAGCATTTGACAAAGTAACACAAACTGTATTAAAACATACATCTTGTAAAGTGAAATGCATGAAGAGAAAAAATGATAATGCAAAGAAAATCCTGTAAGTTCGTATCTTGAACTCCGCTAAATCCACTGTCCAAACTAAAAACACAAGTCTGAAAAACAGACTCTTTATCTCAATATGGGTCACATCTAGACCCATTCAACATCCTGCGATGAAAGCATGAAAGATGACAAAGTAACCACCATCGAAAAATAGAGTAAAGGTACATGAGAAAGGCGGGAAAACCCTCACTGGCAGGAATAAATACTATAATTCGGAAGTTTAATGCACTAAGGAGCCGCAACGGTGGAAGACATAAGGACTACAGATTCCGTGAAAATAGGACATCACCGGCCATCAAAAGAATGGGGAACTAGCTAGAAATGCATCGGTAGATAAACCAACTAATTATCGGAAAGATAGTGTGAATGACCGTCGCAACAGCGGATGCAAAACTGACTACGGACCCCATAAATCATGAAAACGTCGGTGATCAGAGCAACTAAAGATCATGCATCGGTGATGCAAAGCTGGACTAGTCCTCCGATCAAGTGTCAAACACGGTTTCGATAGAGATAAGAAAGCAAATAATTTTAAACAAAAAACTGCGGGATGGACAAAGATACGGGATTTCCATCCGGGTACTTACAATCTACCATCCAAAACGGTGGCAACGCAAAATACTAAAGTTTCGATAGTGAAAGAACAAAAACGCTGACAGTAAAATAAAACAAAGAGATAAAAGTGCATCGGCAAAAAACCATACTTTCCATCGAGACATTCATTATTCAGCTTCCGAAATGGCGGCTACGTAGAGAACTACAGCCCCAATTCATTGTTCAAATGACTTTCGATAGTGATAAATGAAAACGTTTATAAATCAAAACTTAAAGTTCCAAAGTCAAAAGTATTAGCTAGACAAAGGCATTTTTAGATCATTCAACTTCCGAAATGAAAGAAAACAGTTGACCTCAAAAGATCCACATTTGTAGCAGAGGAAAGATAGAAATCAAGAATCCAAACAATCCCAGGAGAAATAAGATAAAAAAAAGGAGGGTCCAAAATTTTAATTTTTTTTTTTTGGGAAAATAGTTGCAGCTGCAACAATTGGTGACTACCTGGTGAACCTGGATCTCTGGACAATTTCTTCCGTAATTCACAGACTGTTTGACAATAAAACCAACATGTTGAATTCTTCTAGATGTCTGGATTTCCCAAATGGAAAATGTATGTACTTTTAATCATTGATGATAGTCCAATTTAGTAAAATGGAAACCAAGATTTTGAAGTCAAGATAATTCTTTTGATACTAGGAATATGAGTTTGATTTTTTACCTCTATCTTCGAGTAGCTTCCAGCTCGGACACCATAGGATTGTAACATATGGTAAACCAAAATATTCATTTGTTCCTCATTCCCATGCCATTCTGCACTTTTTGTGCTTTTGGACTATTGTCATTTTTTAGTCCTCCTACATTCCTTTCTTTCTGAATTTTTATTCAGGCTCCTCTATCCATAGTGTCCTTTTGTGTGAGAGATGTATTTAATTTTTAGCTCATGGACGGAGAAGAACTTTGGCAATTTGTACTCATATGGTTCAGTTCTTTGTTTTGATACACATTACTTTCTTAGGAAATTTTTGACTCTTATTTGCCTTTTGGCTTTCAATTCTTGGCATGGGATTATTTATATATAATATAATGTTTACCTTGCTTCCTTTCCATGGGTCTTTTGTTGTCACGCCCTAAGAAATTTTTAAATGTGAGATGGATGGAGCCTCAAAATAGTATTCCAGACCTTTTGATCCTGAGTTATTTTACAAAGATTAAATAGGACTTCAATGTGTTCATAGCCATTTAGGAAAACTGCCAAACTAGAAAAAATTCTTCTAGATAAATCAATAGTACATAGTCTTATAACCAAGGATTTTGGTTAATTGAGAATTCTGATGTTCTCCATTCACCCAAAAGTTTGCTCCTTTTATTGAAATTAATCAACATATAACTAAAAAAAACATAAATAAAGAAAATAAAAAATAAACAACCAAATCAGTTTATTTATGTACAAAATAAAAACAAAAATCAGGAAAAATAACAAACCATTAACTGGTAAGTTCTCTTCCCACCCTTGTAAATCTTGCAATTTGTAGGTTGAGGGGCCAAGTTTTGCTGCAATCTAAAAAGGGCCTACCCATAACTATTGAAACTTCATGTGTTTCCCTTTCTCATCATGCGGGTGATCCCACTTAAGAACCATATCTCCCACTTCAAATTCCTTTTTTCCAGCTTTGTACTTATCAAACCACCTTTTCACTACTTCTTCTTGATGCTTAAAATGTTCTTTGGCCCTGGACCTAGAATCTTTCGCCTTCAAAATATTATAGATTCTAATTTGAATCATTTTGTTATCTGTGCCTCTAGACTCTTGAGCTATTATGGAAGATGGTAGCATAATGTTAGGAGGAAGGATAGCTTCTTTTCCATAAACAAGGGTATACAGTGAAACACCTGAGGAATTCATGGGTGTGACCCTGTCAGCCCAAAAAGCATTCGATAAGGCTAAATCCCAACTTCTCTGGTTTTCTATCATAGTATTTTTTAAGATCCTAATCAGATTCTTGTTTGTATATTCTGCCAAACCATTCCCTTGTGGGTAGTAGTTTGTAGAATAATGCAATTTAATTCCTCTTTCATGAGCAAATGTAGTTAATCTAATAGAATAAAAATAAGTAGCATTATAAAAAACCAGGGAAATTGGAACCCCAAACCTGGTCATAATATGATCTTGCAAGAAATCCATGACCACATCTCCATTCACTTTACGTAACGAAATGGCCTCGACCCATCTAGTGAAGTAGTCAGTTTCCGTCAAAATATATTTGTGCTGCAAGGAAGAATTTGGTTTTATTTCTCCAATGATATAAATCCCCCATTGCTCAAATGGTTCTGTTATCATCACAGGCTTCAATGGTCTTGCTGCTTTGACTTGTCTTCCCCCACACCTCTGGCAGATATCACACTTTCTGATATGGGAATGCACATGCTTGAACAGTGTGGGCAAATAATATCCAGCTCTGAGAATCTTGTGGGATATCGTATCTCCAAAAAAATGACCTCCAGCAGGCCCATCATGTAACTCTGTTATGACCTTTTTTACATCTTCTTTCTCTAAGCATCTGAGCAGGACTCCATCATAATTCTTCCTAAATAAAATTCCATCAATGATCTAATATGCAGTTGATTTAATGTGCAACGCTCTTTGTTGTTTGGAATTCCAATGTTCTGGCAACAATCCTTCCTGAAGGTAATGAACAAGGTCTTAGTACCAGGAATCTGGAGTTGTGAAAATAGGAGATACATCCATCATATGTAACTTAGCTTCATTTTCCCAATCGTTTTCTTCATTGTTTTTACCTTCAGCCATTAGTTTGCACAGTCCTTGCCCTTTAACTATGGATGCTGGTTTGAATTTGAGGTCATATTATTGTAAAGCTATTACCCAGTTTCCTCTTCATTCTCCTAATTCTTTTTGTACGAAAAGAGACCTTACATCTGGGTGTGGAACTACTACCTTCGTTCGGTTCTTAAGTATGTATGGCTTGAATTGTTTTATTGCTTTGAAGACTACATAAGCTTGTTTATCGACAGCTGTGTAATTCAATTTGGATCCCTGCAGACCAGTGCTCATAAATGATATGGGGTACTCATCTCCCCCATCTTCCTTCTGAGTAAGCACCGCTGCTAATGAATTGTCAGATGCAAAAGTGTACAAAATAAAATCCTTCTCAAAATTTGGAATTTTGAGAGATGGTGCATGAGTAATAGTTGTCTTTATTTTATTGAATGCATTCTTCTCTACATCATTCCACTTGAATTTTACACTTTGTTTCACCATTTTCTGCAAAGGTTTAACAATTTGAGTGAAATCTGGCACAAACCTTCGCACAAAATTAGTTGTCCCCATGAATGATTGCATACCTTTTTTGTTATGGGGTAAAGGGATATATTCTATGGCCTTGATCCCTTTTGGGTCTATCGAGATCCCTTTTTTAGAAACAACGTGACCTAGTAGCTTTTCGTCTATAACTGTAAATACACATTTCCTTGGATTCAGTGAGATGCCATATTTTTGACAATGCTCAAAATTTGTTTTAGATGGAATGCATGTTCTTCTCTCTTATTTGAAAATACCGTGACATCGTCGAGATATAATACAACACTATGGCCAATTAGACCATGGAAAGCTATATCGATAGCCCCTTGGAATTTAGCTCCAGCGTTGATGAGTCCAAAGGGCATCCTTTTGTAAGCAAAAGTTCCCCATTTTGTTCTGAGTGTAGTTCTAAGTCTATATTCTTCATCTACCAACACTTGGTTATAGCTAGAGAATCCATCTAATAATGAAAATAACTCAGAACTCGAAACCATCTGCAATATCTGTTCCATGGGTGGGACTGGATAGTTATCTTTATCCGAAGCATGATTTAGGTTTATGAAATCCACACATAGCCTGATTTCTCTAGATTTCTTCCTTACTAGTACCAAATTCGAAACCCATTCCGAGTGTCTAACTTTGAATATAATTTTGGCATCCAATAATTCTTTCACTTCACTCTGAATTAAAGGCTCCAGTTTTGGATGCATCTTCCTCAAAGGTTGTTGATAAGGCTTGACTCCATATCTAATAGGGATGACATGTTGTATAATCTTGGTGTCATATGTTTTAAGCTCTTCATATGTCTAGAAAAACACATCTTTGTATTGTTTGAACTTATTTCTTTCACTTGGAGAGCAACACTTTCCCAAATTTACATACTTGGGTTTAACTGCAGTTCCCAAATTTATCAGCTTGAATTGTAAGGATGAGCTGTG
>LPNX010765591.1:2438-80557 GCA_001517045.1 Pseudotsuga menziesii
CCTCCTTAATCTTGGAAACTATAGCAAGAATTTTTGAATTGAGATGTTATAAAAAATCCACCGCAATTGTATCTATAGATTTCTTAACTTCAACATGAACTGGGTGAATATTCATCATTACATGCTCTTCCTCATCCTGAATCTCCATGACAAGATCAATTCTATTTGTTGTTGTGTTCGGATTTTGGAAACCTATTGTTGCAATAGTTTAAGCTTAGAATCCTTACCCATATTCTCGACTGGTGACAATATTTTCAATGAGTGTCATAGATCGGTCATACTTGACTCTGCTGCATGAAGTTATTATGATATTTCCTGCAGCTCAACATCATCCATCAAGGCCTCCCATGCATGGTTGATGTATTTGTAACTTCAGAAGATATTGTAATGTATATTATCATTGTATGTTGGTGTACCCCCATTGGAGATGTGTTTGCCTCATTGTGGGATGTCTTTATTGTGTCTATACCTTGAGGTACAACCTCCATTGTAAGTTGGGGAAATAGTATGCAGTGTGATATCATGTAATGCGTATTTGGATTCCCTTTAGGAGAAGTCAACCATGTTAGTGAAACAAGTCAGCCCAGTCATGTAAAAGGTCGGTAACTTGATTAGTATAAATAGGGAGGCGCCCTCCCTCATTTATACACACCTCACACTCACTCAAGCTTGCATCAGATAGATATAGAGACAAGGGAGGAGAGATAGATAGTTGTTTAATGCTTCTTATTACTGGGATTAATCATCTTATGACATAGTATTTGTGACTGTACTATTGTGAGAAAATTTGTGGGGTTATATCCTTTATGGTTTCCTCGATGAAAATATTTTTGTCTTGTGTATTTTTTATATCTTATGCATATTTATATAATTGTTATTATTTCATACAAAGATCCTAATTAAACTAATGAGATCTACAAAACCTAACATGGTATCAGAGCCTCTCTGAAAAAAGGCACTGCTCAGCTGCAAAACCTAGGGATTTCTAGTTCAAGGTGTTCTCTTCACATCTCATCAAGAAAACAGGGCTAGGATAACTCACCTCAATAAGGCGCATCTTTTGGTGGAAGTAGTTTCAGAATTGAAGAAGTTTCATTTTTGACCCTGTCACTGGTGCCAGGAGAAATTAGGGCATCAAGTTTTGGAGGCTTCCCACCTCAGTATTCAGAAAGTAAACTTTTTGAGAAAATCACCTCAAGGAAGTGCATCTTTCTATCTAAACAAAATTCCCAAACTCTGGATTTGGAAAAATAGGGTTTCTCTAACAAGCCCTAGATCAACCAGCTTTGGAACCAGGTTGGACGCCTCAAATGAGTAAGATATAAATATTTTATAATTCAATTTAAGGTTCTCATTTGAAAATATGTCTCACCATACTCAGCTTCGAGACAAGTTTGGAGGGGCTAATAACTTCCGATCCTGGAAGTACAGAATCTCCCTGATCCTTGAAGAAAATGATTTGGATCATTACATAACTAAAGAAGTTATAGAACCAAAGGGATATGTGGCTAAGGATTCTCATAAGAGAAGCATGGATAAGGACAATAGAATCATTGCATATTCTATTAAGGATCACCTCATCCCCCATGTGTCTTTATTCAAGACACCGAAGGAAGTATATGACGCTTTGAAAAATATGTTCGAAGGAAAGAGCATCAACCAGAAAAATGAATTTGAGGATCTACTTGAAGAATGTGAATATACAGAACTCTGAGACTATATAGTCTTACTTCACAAGGGTTTCTCAAATCAAATAATCACTTGAAGCAGTTGAAGAGAATCTTGAAGAAGGAGAAATTGTAACAACTGCCTTGAATGGTCTCCCTAGATCATGGGACTCATTCATTCAAGGAATTTGTGCAAGAAGAAGGTGGATCATTTTCAGCAGACTGCAAGAAGAATGTGCACAAGAATAAGCTCAAATTGTGACAAGAGAATAGAATATGGGAGAAACTAAATATCAAGCTCTCACAATTCACATAAGGAAGAACTTCAAGAAGAAGGAGAAGAAAGAGAACTTTCATCACAACAACAAGAAGGACAAGAAACAAAAGAAGACCAAGAGAGATCCTTTCATTCTCCGATGCAATACTTGTGATGAAAAGGGACACTTTGCAAGATATTGTCCCATAAAGAAAAGGAGACACCATTATCATGTTTCCAAAGACGATGAACCAAGAAACAAAAGATTCATAAGAGAGAAGGATGATTCAGATGAAGAGTATGTGCTAATATTAGCACTTGCTGGAATTATCTCACACGGAAGCAATGATTGGCTTATGGATAGTGGAGATTCTAGACACATGAAGGGAAACAAGGAATCATTTATTAATATGTCTGAACATGAGTCACCTCACAAGGTGAAACTTGGGGATGATTATCAATACCCCATAAAAGGGAGTGGAGAAGCTTCATACAAGCTTGACTCCCGAAAATCCTTAAAGATGAAGGATGTGTTATATGTTCCAGGATTAAAGAAGAATATTCTCTCCATCTCTGCACTATATGCAAAGGGTATGAGAGTTTCATTTGTCGATGGCCAAGTTCTGATGTGGCCCAGAGGGAAGACAATAGAAGATGCAACAGTGATTGGAGAAGAAGACGAAGGCTTATACAAGATAAAGGGAAATCCTAAACAAGCATTGGTTCATGATTCAATTGAACCAAGCAAACTATGGCACAAAAGGCTTTCACATGTGCACTACAAAGCACTGTCGATGGCGGGTAAAGCAGTATATGGATTTCCAGATATCCAGGCAAAGAATGAAGGCATTTTCAAAGGATGTGCACATAGAAAGAATGTGAAGAAAACATTTCCCAGTAGTGAGAGCAAGGTAAAAGGAATACTGGAGATAGTACACCCGGATGTATGTGGACCTATGTCTTCTATATCATTAAGTGGGTATGTGTACTATGTTTCCTTTATAGATTATTTCTCACATAAGACTTGGATATATTTATTGAAAGGGAAAAATGAATTTTTCAGTAAGTTCAAGGAATATAAATCCTTATTCAAGAACCAAGCCGATAGGAATATCAAGACTCTATGGTCAGATAATGGTGGAGAATTTTCCTCAAAATAATTCAAGGAGCTCTACAGAGAGTCCAGGATTAAGAGGGAGTTGAGCACTCCATACAATCCTTAATAGAATGGGGTTGTGGAACAAAAGAATCGAACCATCATGGAAGAAGCAAAAACAATGTTGCACGACTGGGATCTTCCTATGCACCTTTGGGTGAAGGAAACAAGGACAACTATGTATGTACAGAACCATAGTCCTCATTAGGTACTTGAAAAAAATGCTCCAGAAGTGGCTTTCTCAAGAGAGAAACCAGATTTCATCCATTTGAGAATATTTGGATGCCTGTTGTACATACATATCCCAAAGGAGAAAAGGACCAAGCTCGATCCTTCTAGGAAGAAGGGAATATTCATAGGATACAATGATACATCATCGAATATACTGCCCATGATTCAAGAATATCAACATCAGTAGAGATATAACCTTTGATGAAGACTTGGCATACTTCAGATCCAAGAGGACACGTATTCAAGAGGTTGAGGAACTTGAAGATATGAGAGCCCACAATATGGAAATTGGAGAAGAAATTCCATAATACCATGAAGATCATGACATGGGAGAACCACAAGAGCGAGTAGATACATTCCTTGAGAAGAACTCCCAGAAGATGAGACCAGCATTGGAACGGGAGATCATATGAGAAGCAGAAAGGTATGGCACACCATAAGGAATACATAGAGATAGAAAAAGGGAAAATCCCTACAATATATATGTGTATTTGTTGTGTGACATGATTGACAAAGAACCTTACACCTATAAAGAGGCTACAGAAAAGAAAGAATGGAAGGATTCTATTATCGTGGAATATCAGTCGATCATGAAGAGTGATGTATGGAAGATAGTTCTAAGACTGGAAAATAAGTTTGTCATGACATCAAAGTGGATATACAATATCAAGCATATTTCACATGGAAGCATTAATAAATAAAAGGCAACGTTCGTATCATGAGGCTTCTCACAGAAAGAAGGAATAGAGTACGAAGAGACATTTGAACCCGTGGTGAGGTACATGTCCATTAGGACAATAATTGCATTGGAAGAAGTTATGAAATCGAAAATACACTAGATGGATGTTAGGGAAACTTTCTTGAATGGTTTAGTTGAGGAGGAAGTGTACATGGAACAACCACTGGAATTTGAGACACGTGAAATGAAGACCATTTGTTGAAATTGAAGAAGGATTTGTATGTATTGAAACAAGCACCAAGGACATGGTACGACGGGATGGATATATTCCTGATGATCCTAGGACTTATCAAGTGTAAAGAGGATTCCAACCTTTACTTCAAGTTTGAAGACAAAAGACCAGTGATGCTACTGTTATATGTCGATGACTTGTTTCTTACAAGAGAAGAGGAAATCATTAAAGATGCAAGGAGGAGACTTGCTACAGAGTTTGAGATGAAATACCTAGGTATGATACCCTACTTCTTAGGTATGGAGGTGTGGCAGAGTGCAGATGGGATCATCCTTGAACAAGGAAAGTATGCAGTGGAGATTATGAATAGATTATGAAAGTTGGACTACAAGAAAATAGCCACACCTATGGAATATAACTTGAATATTATGAGTGATTCTTCATATGATACAGTTGATGCCACGATTTATCGTCAGATGATTGGCTCAATGATGTACATGATGAATATGAGGCCATACATATGAGTCGTGGTGAAAACCATGAGCCAGTTCCTGAGAGATCTGAGACATACTCACCTAATAGTTGTAAAGCATGTACTGAGATACCTAAAAGGTACAGTGCGGGATCAAATATGATGCAAATCAAAAGATTAACCTACACAATTAGGTTTCTTGATAATGGGTAGGTAGAACCACTGACAGGAAGAGAACCTCAGGTTGCTACGTTAGTTTGGTATCTGGCATGATCTCCTAGTTCAGTAGGAAAAAATCATGTGTGGCGCTGAGTACAACCGAGGCAGATTATGTTTCCACTTGATCGAATAGTTGGGAGGAAGTGTGGCTTCAAAAGCTACTTTTTGACTTGTTTGATCTCCAGTTGGATGTGAATTGTGTCTTCTGGGACAATCAGAGTTGCAAAAAGCTGCCAGAAAACCCTATGTTCCATGACAATTTGAAGCACATCGAGATCAAGTTATACTATATCATGAATATGATGCAAAGACAAGTAGTGAAGGTCCAATATGTGGCAATGGATGAGCAGATCACTAATGTGTTGACCAAGCCTCTAGCAAGAGTGAAGTCCAAGTACTTTAGAGAAAGACTTGGTATGATCCAGAATGAGACCACTCAAGAGAGGGAGTGATGTGTTCTACCATAGCTAAAGAGACAGTTTGTCTAAGCGTAAAATATTGGCAAAGATTGTAGGTTGATCAAATGTAATCATCCTATAGGTTTTCCTTGGATGGAATAAGTCCTGGAGAAGCTCGCAGGTTATCCTTGGATGTAATCAGTCCTAATATGTTTTTATTCTAGAAATAACATATGCATAATATCTCACATGGGAAATGAGACAAGTTGTCCAAGTGAGAAAAATATTGGTGAAGCAAGATGCTCGGACATAATCAGTTCTATAGGTTGTACTTGGATGTAATCAATCCTGGAAAAGATGACAGGTTATCCTTGGCTGTAATCAGTCATGAGATAGGTTATTTGTGTGTAAATTTGAGCCTTAGTTTGGTACATAGGTTACTCGAAGGTAATAATTCATGTGGGTTTCCTGATTGTAAAAAGAGACCTGGTGTGGTATGAAAATTACTCGCGTGTAACACACCCCAAAGGTTGTCTGAATGGAAAAGATCCTAGATGCAGGTTGTTCAGATGTAATAAGTCCTTGAGGTTGACCTAGAACTTAAAAGTTCTGATGTAGCAAGTTGTTTGGTCGTAATAAGTCCTTACATATATCTATATATGTGTGTGTTCCCATGTTGAGATGATTAGGTCATGAAGCACATGAGGTTCACCTAGGTGGTTCTCCTTTAATGGTAGAACACAGGTTGACCGTGGATGCTCTGTGTGCTCTATTTTGTTTTGTGTAGGAAAAAAGAAATGATCTAGATATGACGAGATAAAGGTAGAATACACTGGATATTTCCATGGCATTGTAAATAAGGTCATGGATAGTCCCTACATGATGGATTTCTCGAGATGTGATGAAGACCTGGATGAGGAATAATCCTACACCCAACATGAAAAATGGCTGGCTCTATAGAAACTTCCGATGAAATATAGTACCATTTGATGATCGATAAGAAGATGATGATGGAAATAGCTATGATGATTACTCTATGAATTTGTGATGATAACTCCACAATGAAGACTTGACCAGATGTGTTGATGACTGTGGTAGAGAGAGAATACCTTCCTAGTTAAGAGGGAGTGTAGATGTATTTGTAACTTTGAAATATATTATGATGTATATTATCATTGTATGTTGTTGTTCCCCCATTGGAGATGTGTTTTCCTCCTTGCATGATGTCTTTATTGTGTCTAGACCTTGAGGTACAACCTCTGTTATAATTCGGGGCAAAAATACCCAATGTGACAACATGTAATGTGTATTTGGAGTCTCTCTAGGATAATGTGTCCATGTTAGTGAAACAATTCAGTCCAATCATGTAAAAAGTCAGCCACTTTATTACTATAAATATGGAGGTGCCCTCCCTCATTTATACACACCTCAAACTCACTCAAGTTCGCATGAGAGAGAGAGAGAGAAGGGAGGAGAGATAGATAGCCGATGAATACTTCTTATTACTGGGATTGATCATCCTATGACATAGTCGTTGTTACTATACTATTCTGAGGAATTTTGCGGGGTTTTCTCCTTTATGGTTTCCTCGATGAAAATATTTTTGTCTTGTCTATATTTTATATCTTATGCAACTTGTTGTATTTGTTATTCTTTCATCCAAAAATCATAATTAAGCTAATAAGATATAGAAAAACTAACATGCATGGGACACCTACTCATACTTCTCATCACAAAGTGCCTCATCCTGTTGAATCTACCTTATGTCCTCTTCGATCACCTCATGTCTCTCAACCAGTACTTCAGAAGGTGTACTAGGAACAATATTGGTCTCTAACTCTAAAATCTTCTTATGGAAGTCATTAGAAACTTCTCTGAATTTGAATACACATGCTTTAGTAAGCACTTTGGTTGTGACCCCAACCTATGGAAATTCTTGACAGGAAATAGCAGCAACTTTCTCAAGTCACTTCCTATCCAACTACCACTTCTATGTGTGTTTCTCTTTATCCTCTAACTGATTTTGTAGTGACAACATAGTGTTCTTTATTTGTTTCATTTGATCGCACACCGCATATTCTCATGCTTTGATTTCTTCAGTTGTGGCCTGTTCAATGTGGTGCAACATAAACATGGGTAGCACAGACATATCCACCTTGACATAACCAACATACTTTTCCATGTTGTTGAGATCTTTTGTGCCCAGATCAAGTTCTTTGAACACTATCTACATTTTACGCTACTACTAAGACACTTGTAGATCAATCGGACAATCATCAGACGGGCTAGCTTCCTATGACTATGTTGTCCTAGTACTAACTGGAACTCTAACTTCCTTCACAACCATACAAAGAGTTTGAAGTAATTCAGTGAATCCCTCAAAGATATCAATATGTCGGTTATCATTATTATTTCGTGTTTCATCCATTCAACCTTCCAATAGGTTATAGTCATCATTAGTCAACCCAATAGAATTGGAGTCCTTGATGGCCTTCTGCTTCTTCCTTCTCTTTTTCTCTGCCTCAGTCATTTTATGCTTGGGCACTACTTCTGGATCTGTTGAGGTAGTTCTCGACTCTTCATCATGATTGTGGTAAGATCTAGGCGAGTTATCTTCTTCTTGTGGGCCGCATATCTAGGTCCCTAATGTACCTTCTTATCAAAGTTCAATTTCAACAGATAATAGATCATCTATGACATGATGCTTCCATTCTTCTATTCAATCCTGAACTATTGTATCAATTTCCTCCTTCAATAGTTGGAATGCATTAGTTGTAGTTATAGATGGTGGGCCCATATAGTAAACTTAATGATGTTCTTATGTTGCTGGACAGTGGCAGTGACAATCCCTGACTAGATCCCAATGTGATTCCTTAATGCATCAACATGCATATAAAATTAAATAGTGTTCTCTTGTTCTCGTCATGGATTCTCATCAAACCATGGGTTTTGATACTGTTACCCTCGACATGGGACATTATTTGCATGCCCTGGTAATTCAGTAGTTTATCCCATGTGACAAAAGAAACTAAGATAACCAACCAAGAATAAGTAAAATGTGTACCCCATTCATGTGCATCATTGGCATCAGCTAATAATTCATTTAGTAGGAATGTTTCCCAATTCATTTCCACTCTTGCAACACATTATTCAACAGTAGCGATAATGCTAATAGTGCACTAGTTCGGTCGCATTTTCCATAGTATCTTTATTGAAAAAACCTTAGCTATAAATATAACACCTTGATCATTAATGGAGGTTATGTCAAATCCCCTCTTATATCACGTGAGATTATACTTCTCCTTCATCCGAGCAATAATATTGTTGTCCTACTCCCTGCTAGCAAAGAATGGTTATGGATCAACCCCTACCTTGGGTAAGCCTCTAATAGAAGCTATGAGGTTGACTTCGACAAAAAATATTGTATTTAACCACAAACACCCTCCATGAAAACAAACCGGTAACTAATTCACTCATGTGTTAATTTCAACAGTTCAACCGAAATGGGGGATGTATAGCAATGATATAATTCCTGAATTCTATAAACCATGAGCCCATTCCATGGGTACCAACTGAATAGGGCCATTCTTAGCACTCAAAATGTACCTCCTGTTGCAAAATGGTAATCTCAAGGTAACCACAAAACCAAGATTTAGGAAAGAAATTTGGCTTCTTTCTTTCCAGAGAGAGATATCTCAATGATTGTTTGACAAGGCTAGATATTAAAATTAAATGAAATTCAGATTGTTGTGTTGGTTGAAACGGGGAAAGTATACATTGGGAAATGGAGTCAAAATAAATATATATCAATCACAATGTTGTTTGCATGGAAATTTATAACAAAGGAAAGGTAGCAGTTTAGTCACAGTCAAAATGCTTTGGTCTGGTGAAATGGAAGAAATAAGTAACATTCCATGAGCATGGGCATCTAACAAGGATAAATCCAATGTTAACTTTAGTGGAAAAAGTTCTATGAATATCTGAAATCCATAGACAGAGCATATATATATATATATATGAATTATGTATTATCAAACACTTATTTCATACATGAAAGAAAACATTATGGAAGTAATAACAAGAAAACTTACACATGAGAAAGGGAAAAACATACTATAACATAAACAACATAGGAATATTTGCAAAAATTCCAGCTTCGGCTTTGTGATTTTATTAAAAATAGGTTTCAAATTACAAAGCTTAGTTATCAGGGGTTCCGACCCTTTTTTCATTACACTTATTAGTTCTTATACAAATTGCTCCATGAGCTGAAATATTGAAACTGCTAAAAATAGGCATAGCTTCCTTTACATGTGTCATCTGCACTTATTAACTACTAATTGATTCTAAAAAGTAAACTAAATGCCTAAATAACTAATTATTCAGCAATAAATCTTCCATGATCTTCAATATCTTTATCCATGTAACGTATACTTGGATCTTCCATATTTTTCTACTATTTTCCATTGGTCCACGGATGGTAAATCCAAACTGAACATTTCCTTTGACAGCACACACAGCTCCACATGATCCAGAGTAATCTAGAAAACATTCACACATGGCCTTGAAAGAAAAAACCATCTCAAAATCATCTTCCAGCTTGTCCATGATTGATTTGCCTGATAATGGTTGTTGCATGTCTACAAATTTTGTATGGTCTGATTTGCATTCAATTAATTTGTCCTAATATTCCTTTTGTGTCAACATTCCATATTTCTCTTCCCAAAATAAAGTCAGTCCTTTCTTAAATAAAGGATCAAACATGTCCCTGAAAAGTTTTAGCTGGTGTGCCATGATATATATTTTAGCTTGAAGTGTGTCTAAATGACGATGCTTGTTGACAACCTTTCTAGCCCAAGTTATGATAAATATTATGTCTTTTATATTAGTAGTATTCAATTCCTCCTTTGTTAACCTGTTTAGAAAATTTATAGTGTTATTGGCATAATCAATGGGTCTTTTATTCAGTCTATCATTTACTGTTGTCACGCTCTGCTTTGTTGTTTGGATTACAAACTCTTTGTCTAGAATGTAGTCCAGGTAAGGCCTCAACTTGGTGGCTTCTAATATGAGTGCATCCCAAAGTATGTGTTTACCCCCCTGTACTGATAACTTCCATGTAACTTGTTTCATAAATTTATCATTTTTAATTTGTAATTCCTAGCACTCTCCTTCCCATGATTTTCTTTCTTATTCTCTCCTCAAGTCCAAAATCTCCATATTTTTGTTTTGGTTCTTTAAACCAACAAGATCTAATTCTTTCAAACTAACTTGAGACATATCTTAAACAATGGATTGTTCACCAGATTTTGTTGAAAGTGCTCTTATCATGTCTTCAAGTTCCTTTTCCTTCTCTTGCAACTTCTTTTCATGTTCATCATATTTACCTTTGAGAGTCTTCTCACTCTCAACCACAAGACATATATCTCTTTCCCACTTCTTTTCTTTTTTCTGCAAATTTTGACAATTTTGTTTTGTAGTCAGTTAACTCACTATTCAAATCTTTTTTTTCCTTTTCAAGCTCTGTTAGCTCAGAAGCTTGTATCAGTTGAGTGGATTGGATCTTCATCTTCTTCTTCAGTAATTGGATACTGTTCTCTTTTTCATTCAACAATTTTTGTGTGGAAGGCCTTTTGTCTGCTTGGCTGTCAGTAGCCAACAAAACTGTTTGTAACTTCTTGATATGTGCTTGGTTGTCCTTGTTGGAGTCATTTACCCAACATGCACACTTATTTGGCCAATTTTGGCCCATTTACCCACTATCCTAAGTTTAATTGACTTACTTGGCATCAGATGAGCACACTATGACATCAGCATGAGCTCACCCACGCCCTCCTTCAGTCAAGGAGGCCAACTAAGCCTTCTCCTTCATTCGAGGAGGCTAACTGGGCTTCTTCCTTCAAATAGGGAGCATTTCTGGGCTGATCTAAGTGTCATAAATGCACATAATTGCTAACCGATTGTTACAATCAGTTAAGCTAAGTTGTGAAGGCGCCTACATTCATTATTTGATTTTTTTGTCATTATTTATGAACTGGAGCTAACACTGGCACCTACAACCACTTCTGATGACATGTGTCACTTCAATTAACTCCAACGGAGCTACTTAGAGTTATGGATGCGCTACCTCCTTCAATTGGACATCCAGTTACATGTGATGAGTCACTTTCAATTAGACTCGGTCATCTATTGCACTTCGATTCAGTTAGGACTTTGTGTGAGAGTCATTTATTGATTATCTCAGTGGTTAACTATGTGAGTTGATTGTGAATGACATTCAGTTAAGCTACACACATCCATGCAATTCAAATGACCTTATTGAGTATTTGAATTGTCTTGGCATTCATGCACCTTGCATGACCATTGTATTGTACTATCATTATTTTATTGATTATACAGAGTTGCAACATCTATTGCAGCACCATTATGCCATTTTCATGCTTAATTTTCTGAAATCTCTTATGAGACTATGTTTAAGTCCCTATATTACTGTGACATATTAATATGGTATCAGATCTCACAACGAGATGAAGCTCATTCTCTTCAAAAACATGGTTTTTGACAGATATTGCATGAAAAATTAAGCAAAAGCTCAAATTCTAGCACTGCACCAGAAGCAGAAGGTTTACCACTTAATACCCCAAGTTAAGTAATTATTGTCAAGCTTGCTTGATCAATTATGCTAGGTGTGATGAAAACCTGAAATTTGTAGGTTGTTCGACTTTACGGTGACTTCATTGTTTTGATTTACAGGTTTTACAAGCTCACTGCATTCGCTACAACACTTTGATATGGCTTCTTCCATATATCTTTTGACTCTGTTCAATTTCCATCAATGGAAAGGAGACATGGAGATCTAGCTACGCGTGAGAGGACTCTACCGGGTCACTATGGACACAGAATAAGATCCTACTCATGTTATAGACAAGGCTAGATTTTTGAATAAGAAATATGAAGCATTTAGTTTCTTGTGTCTCTCTATCTCCAAGGATATTCTATTCCATCTCTTGGGATTGAACACTCCGAAAGCGATTTGGGACCAACTTGCCTCCTTGTATGGAAAACAGGATGACTTGAGGGTTTATCAGCTTGAAAACGAGTTAATGTCTCTTCAACCTGGAAATTTTGAGACCCTCTATGATTTTTTCACAAAATTCAAGCATATAGTCCTTCTATTGAAGCAGTGTGAGGTGAAGAAGGAGGATGATCAGCTCATCCTCGCCATTCTCTCAAAACTTGGAGCTGGCAATTCAATGTTTGTTTCTACATTCCGTGCGGGGAAGCTCACAACCCCTGGATGGAATATTCCTTCACTCAATTCCTTCACTGAGTCCCTAACAAGTGAGCATGATAAGCTTGTCTAGATGGGTATCATCAGGTCCTCTCATGATCAATCCCTCTTTACTTCGGGACCCAAGGATTTGAAGGGGAAAGGAAAGCAACAGAAGAACCCCAAAACCAAATTCAAAGCTCCTAAGCCAAAATTTCAAAACCAGCAACAAGAAGAGCCTTCAAGCTCGAAGAAGAACAAAAAGAAAGGCCACCATGGGAAGGAAAACGTCAAGTGTTCATACTGCGGGAAGGGCTTCCACCCTGAACATTCCTGCATGAAAAATAAGCTTGATGAAGCTACTTCTATCCTTGAGAGAAATAACATATATCTTCCAGAAAGCTTTCAGAGGAAAGAAAATCAAGATAGGGAATACCAGCATGAAAGAGGCCATGCCCTCATGGAAAGAAATTCCAAGTCCATGGCTCTACTCATAGATTCTGGAGCTTACAACCACATGATGGACAGCAAAGACTCTTTCTCTTCTCTCAACACCAGCAAGAGAATTCCCATCCACATGGGAGATGACTCTACCATTATCTCAAAAGGACAAGGTACAATAAATATTGAGCACGGTTGTTTTTCCAATGTTATGTATGTACCATATCTTGCATCAAACCTCCTGAGTGTCTATCAAATGACCCATATGGGAGTTCCCAAGAGATTATCCTTCATCCATGATGATGTATAAATTACTGAACTTGCATCTGGGAAACTTGTGGTAAAAGGATCTGCAAATCATCATGCAAAATCCTATGAGTTTCCCCATTTTGTGGAGGATGCAAAGCCCACTACTCTGTTGACTCATGGAAATGAGGTTAGTAGGCTATGGAATGAGAGGTTTGTCCATATAAACTTCAAATACTTGCATCAATTACAGAAAAATTCCATGGTTGAAGGCCTCTCGGTCATCAAAGCTACCACCGGAATTTGCAAAGCTTGTATTTTGGGCAAGCATCCTGAGCATAAGTTTGATCGGGGGAACGGAAGCCGAGCATCAGAAATTTTGGGGCTGATTTATTATGATATCAGCAGACAAATTCCCATCACATCCTTGAATGTATCTCAGTATTTTATTACTTTTATAGATGATTTTTATAGATATACATGGGCCTTCTTCATCAAGAAAAAGTCAGATGTCTTAGAAAAATTCATTTAATTTAAATCACTGATTGAGAATGCATCCGAGAAAAAGATCAAAACTTTGAGATCTGATGATGGAAAGGAATATGTCAGTAATTAGTTTCTGCAACTATGTTCCAAAATTGGCATTCATATCCAACATTCAATCCCCTACACTCCCCAGCAGAATGATGTAGCGGAGAGAAAGGATCGATCTCTCAAGGAGATGACCACTTGCATGTTGGAAGCCAAGAAGTTGGATGCAAATTTATGGGCTGAGGCCATGAATGATTTTGTATAAATTCATAACATATTTCCTCACTCATCCTTGAAAGGGAAGACCCCTTTCAAATCCAACTTTGAACACAAGCTGGATGTGTCGAATCTCAGAGTGTTTGGGTCGACTGCATGGGCCTGAATTCCGCATGATAAGAGGAAAGCTTTGCAACTGCAAAGTGTTGAATGTTTGTTTATTGGATATCCTAATGAATATGAAGGTTCAAATTTTTTGGATATCATAACAAAACAAATCATCATTGAAATAAGTGTCTGGTTCAATGAGCCTCTTCAAGAGGTAGAACTAGTGAAGGAGAAAACTGCTAAATTTCCTTCCTATTCTACTAAATATCTGGATGATGAAATTGGGGGTAATGACCCTGATTTGGAACCTATGATATCTGATATCAGTGAACAGAAAGAATCAAGTTCAATTTCAGAACCTGAAGTGCAAACACGTCTCCCAACTTAGTCCAGTCAGACACTTTCTTCCGCCAGTGACAACATTGGAAATCCTAATGATCCAAGAAGAACCCGGTCCGATTTCCAAAGAGCAGGTATTGTGCTCTCTTGTCATATATTTACTGTCTGAAACTTTTTATTAATGGTAATTTCAGATCCTAATTATTACTACCATGCTCGGAAATATCCGAGATGGCAAGTTTCCATGTACGAAGAGATGAATTATCTTCGGAAGAATGCTACTTAGGAGCTAGTTTCTCTTCCTCTGGGGAGGAAATTAGTTCAATGCAAGTGGGTATTTCAGAGAAAGGTTGCTTCTGATGGAATCAACTAAAAATATAATGCAATTCTGGTAGAAAAATGTTTCTCCTAGGTCCAAGGTGTGGACTATCATGAGACCTTTGCACCGGCTGCAAAAATGGACTCCATCCGCCTAGTTTTGGCAATTGCGGCATCCAAGCATTGGGAAGTGCATCATATGGATGTTAAGTCTTCCTTTCTACATGGATATATTCATGAGGAGATATACATGAAGCATCCTGAGGCCTATATTTTAGATTCATCTTTGGTTTGCAAATTAAAGAAGTCACTATACGGGTTAAAACAGGCCCCAAGAGAGTGTTATTCTAAGATGGATGCCTTCCTTCTCTCGCAAAACTTCCAAAGGTGTAAATCAGATCTGAATGTGTATATACAGCAGTATGATGGTAATTTTCTTATTATTGTTTTATATTTTTATGATCTCTTTATTACTGGAAGCAGTGTTGCTTCCATTTCAGTCATAAAAACTGTCCTCCATGATGCATTTTAGATGAGCGATTTGGGGCTCTTGAAGCAATTTATGGGGCTTGAAATTGCACAAAATTATGATGGGATAATGGCCACTCAGTATCAATACATATCAGACCTTTTAGTTAAGTTTAACATGTCTCAATGTAAGGCTTATCCATTCCCTTTCCTTTCAGGGATCAGCCTTGAAGAAGGAAAAAGCACTCCACACGTGGATTGCGCAATCCACTGCCAACTGATTGGTAGCTTGCTTTACTTGACACATTCTCAGCCTGATATATGTTATGTCATGAATTCTATATCAAGATACATGCAGAAGCCTCATGATATTCATTATAAGGAATCCAAGAGAATCCTCCAGTGTATTCAGGGCACCAGGACCTACGACATTCACTATGCTGCAGACTCTGAGCTAGAGTTGGTTGGTTAGACAGATTCAGATTGGGTGGGAGATTCTATTGATTGGAATCATACTTCCAGACATTTATTCATGTTTGGTGGTGGCCCCATTTTCTAGTCTATCAAAAATAAGGCCGCCATTGCATTGTCTTCAGCAAAAGCCGAGTACTGAGGAGCGGTGAATGCTAGCATCCAAGCTGTTTGGTTGAAAGGCATTCTTGCAAAGTTTGATTTTGGTAGTACTTTGTCCACTGTCCTCTTTTGTGACAATCAAAGTGCTATTAGGATCTCCATAGATCCAGTTACCAGTCAGAGGACCAAGCATGTAGAGATAGACATGCACTATATCAAGGAATCGGTGCATGACAAGACCATCATTATACAATACTACCCTACTGATGAGCAGATTGAAGACATCTTCACCAAGAGATTTTTAGATAAGAATTTCACTTACCTCCGTTCACTGTTGGGGGTGAGTTCATCAGGGTTATCATATTACTTCTCCAGTGTTCAGCTTGAGAGGGGGGGTTTCCCATTGGGTTTTCCCTATTTCCTCACCTAGATTTATTTTTTAGCATTGTTTGAGTTACATTATTATACAGGGTGACCTATGGCCTTTTTTTCCTGTGCCCTATAATTTCATGCATTTTTTTACTCCTCCTGAGTATAGCTTCAGGGGGGGGGGGGTTGGAGTCATTTACCCAACATGCACACTTATTTGGTCAATTTTGGCCTATTTACCCACTATACTAAGTTTAATTGACTTAACTGGCATCAAATGAGCACACTATGACATCAACATGAGCTCACCCATGCCCTCCTTTAGTCAAGGAGGCAAACTAAGCCTTCTCCTTCATTCGGGGAGGCTAACTGGGCTTCCTTCTTCAAACATGGAGCATTTATGGGGTGATCTGAGTGCCATAAATGTACCTAATTGCTAACTAATTGTTACAATCAATTAATATGAGTTGTGAAGGCAACTCCATTCATTATTTGATTATTTTGTGTCATTATTTATGAACTAGAGCTAACATTGGCGCCTACAACCACTTCTGATGACATGTATCACTTCAGTTAACTCCATCGAAGCTACTTGGAGTTATGGATGTGCTACCTCCTTCAGTTGCACATGTAGTTACATGTGATGAGTCACTTTCAGTTAGACTCAGCCATCTATTGCACTTTGATTCAGTTAAGACTTAGTGTGAGAGTCAGTTATTGATTAGCTTAGTGGTTAACTATGTGTGCCGATTGTGGCTAACATTCAGTTAAGCTACACACATCCATGCAATTTGAATGACCTTCTTGAGTATTCGAATTGTCTTGGCATTCATGCACCTTGCATGGCCATTGTATTGTACTATCATTATTTTATTGATTATATAGAGCTGCAACATTCTATTGCAGCACCATTATGCCATTTTCATGCTTAATTGTCTAAAATCTATTATGAGACTGTGTTTTAGTCCCTATATTAATGTGACATATTAATAGGCCTTTTTTCCACCTTCTTCTGCCTGAGCTAATTTTCAATATTGCTCCTACTAGACTACAGTCTAGATACTTTCAGTGTTGCCTTCAACGAGTCGGTATATATAATATTCCCTGGTTTTTATGCAAGTGAATCATACAGGGATGGCGATATTTTCCAACCTCATTTTCATTTCAGCAACCTTATTCTTTGTTGTTATATCCAAATTCAAATTATTTTGAGAATGATCCCTAACAGTAACTAGGGATACATCCTTACTATAAAAAATTTTGACCACTGTATAGAATTTCAGAGCTTCTTTTGAAGCTACATCTTTATCATATTTATCATCTTTATATTTTTCAAATAACTATGATCGGTTCTTGAATTGTGAGATGGGATCAGTGGGTGTTTCAGCAAAGGCATACTCTTTGACCTCAAATGTTGGTCCTTTCACTTTCATTTTCTTCTTTTTCTTGCCCTTATCCTATGATACTTGGACAAGATGTTCTAATTCTTCAACCTTTTGTTTCTTTGGGGTTCTTGTTGTATCCTCCTCCTCTGTGTCCATGGCATCAAAGAAGTCTATTTTATTGGTTCTCTCAGAGCAGCTGGCTATGGATGTAATCTTTTGTGCTACCAGAACCAAGCTTGAAGTGCCAAGTTGCAGTGAGCTTAGTTCCTTTACTAAGGAAGTGGAATATTCTTGCATATTGATATCCCCCTAAGTCTCATGGGGGTAGTCCAACTAGTTTGCAGTCTCAGATAGACCTGCAACTTCAAAATATTCAAACGGATTATTCTTATTATCTTTCCTCCTGATAGAAATAATATGATGAGGATCATAATTTATAGCAGCCTCTGTTTGAAACCTCATTTCTCTCGACAATATTTACATCATTGGAAGAGCATACTTTATCTTAATAATGAATGGGCCTACAGCCCATGGGAACTTGATTTTTGAATACCTTTTAAAATTAAGAAAATGCTCATTCTCCACTATCAATTTCTGTCTGATTAGTTCCAAAGAAAATACTATGACAGTAAAAAATGCAGGTAGCATATAGGGTTGATGAACAAACCCATATAAACTTATCATTGTACCTTGCTCAAATAGGAATCGGTCTCCTATTCTCTTTTCAGGAGAGAACTATAACATCTCCTTCATCTGTGACAAAACCTTGGGTAGTTTATTCTGAAAGAATGCACTTTAAACCTCTGACATAAGAAAATTCATGAATTTACTGTAATCTATGTCCATTTCTTCTGTGAGTACCATTTCAGGAAACAATAAATTTTCTTCATTGAATGAAAGAAACATATTCAACATATATGACTGGAATCTGAAGCATCTCATTTTGTGGAAATACACTAGCTGAGAATGAAAAATTTTCATCTAGGAATTCATCATATCTAAGGCAAGAATACTGAACTGACTAACCTGGATGCTCTGACTCAATCTGACTAATGCTAAGGGTAAATAATAGGCTCATTAATCTATATCCAACCCTAGAAATTAACTCATGAGGGTTAATACACACTGGGTTTCTTAATTAAAGAAGTTAGAATCACAAGGAAGGGATGGTTATGTAATTGGATATCAGGTTTCAAACAAATCTTGAAGAAATCCTTCTTTTGTTCAATGGTTTACTCTCTAAAGTACTGGATTAAAGTTTCTTTGTTATACTCTTTGGACTTCTGAGTGAACTCAATAGGAACTGAGAGGGTACTTCTGATAACTAGAGGGACAATTGGACACAAGATTTTAGACTTGGTTGCATCCATAACTACCCTCTCAGAAGAGGAGTAATTAGTATCAAACCAGTCGAAAAAATCAAAACAAATTAGGGTTTGGTCTGTAGAAAAATAATGAAAGTATGACCTAAAAACACTATGAACCTGTAAAGTTCTATTTTGATATAAAGGAGATAACTAAGGACTAATAGCACTAGGAGAACAAAGGTACATCAATTCAGTATTATTAAGTCATAATTGTAGTAAGGAAGCCATCAAATTTCATATCGTAAAGCATGAGGAGCATGTAAGCCTTATTTATGCAGTGTTAAAGTCAACATGAAATTAGAATTGCATGCATACAAAAGTGAAGCGTAAACCCTAAACGTGACATGCGAACCCTAAAAGTACATGCTATTCTATTTAAGAAGGGTTATTGGACCAAAGACATTATCTATTGTTATTGTTGATTGGTTTTGGAGTTTCGAGTAGCAACACGCCGTGCTCGACGGTTGGGGTTGGAGACGATGTCTTCAGCTAGCGAGGGTTCGGTAGTGAGATATATGCCCTAGTCTCTTATTGGGATAGATCATCTAGGTTTATCCATTGCATCCATCATATACTACAATATTCAGAGATCCAGCACATTCCAAAGGGTTATTAGCATATCCATGTTTTGCAACCAGAAGTAGCACGGAAAACATAGAAGGATTTGCTAGGACCACAAAACCCAGTCTTTCCTATTCATGTCAGCTTCCTCTTTCTCAATAGGCCTATCCTACGGTATGCAGTGATTATCAGCCATCATTTTTCTCACCTGGAGCAACTATCAGCCAAACATATCAGTTGGGGACGTGAGTAGCAAAAATTCCAATCAATTCTCTAGGGCACTTAGAGGTAGTCAAACCTCAACATGTGTCAGGCCATCTCTCTGACATCAGCAGACGAACAAGCTCAAAACGTTTCATCCCGAATGAACCTCTCCTCCTACAAAAACATCACCTTCAGTCTTGAGGGGTTTTACGGTACTATGGGGCGGTAACACAAAAGGAAAAGAGAATTATTAGACCACCCATCTAGATCCTTATGCATGCAGCTATCTCTAGAGTCATTATCAGCAAGAATATCAGTGGTAAGTGCTAATTTCTATCTGCAAAACCCTAACCCTAATTCAACTATATTTTAGGGAATTTTGCATGGCGAGTTTGCATGCACAGTTATTTTGCAAATTTGTATGATATTGAGTGTGCGAGTCACCACTATAATAGAACATTAGAGAATATCAGTATTTGGGATATTACAGAACCTATGTCCCCTAGTATCTAAGGAGTTTTAATTTGTTTTTAGCAGCTTCTATTGGTCCATTCAAAAATATTGTGTCAAAAATATTAGAATCCTTATCCTCAAATAACTCTTCAATATTTTGATACTCTGGTTTCAGGACTTCTACCTCTAATACCCCAACCATTTGAATACTTTCTCAGTGAGGATAAGTAGCCTACCTGGTCTATTGACAAGTGGTCCAAGGATTTTATCTAAGCTGGTCGCTTATGCATAGTCTTGGGATTTTATTTTCCAATGCAAAGAATAAACAAATGACCTAATTCCACGTTCATGTACTTCTATATTCTTTTTTCTTTCATATCATTCCTCCATCTTCTTCAGTGAAAATAGCTCCCATCCGTCCATTTTGTACCCTTCATCTTAAGCCATCAATCTTTCTCCTTGTTTAAACCACCCATCTTCATTCTCTACTATGTTGCCTCCCTTATTTTCCTTGCAAATCCCACTTGCATATTAAATTATAACCACATATATATTCCTTGATTGATCTTCGCTATCAATTACTTTCACTTTTTTAATCACCTCTTTCTCCTAGCCTTAATATTCTTAAGAATCATGCAATTTCCCTTTCCGAAAAAATGTATTCCTTTGATCTCAATGCAGATTGATATGAACCATCCAATTCTGCCTATGCTTACCCAATTCCACTGATTTTCCCTTAAAATTTGAGTGTGCATGTTCAACTAGAGGAATGATTGTAAGTCGTAGATCTGTTTCAGATCAAATCTATGTCCTCCATTTCATAAACCCTTTAACTCATTCCGCAACCTCACCATATTTCTTCTTCCTCACACCTTTAACTAGCGAAATAAGTATCAACCATTGATCTGAATCACATCTACATCTAGATAGTTGAATGGCGCGGTCCCTACCACATTTTGCTGAGCCCCAAGGCTTCATTCATCCATGTACTTTTAATTGTGGAGTTATTACTGAACCTTGATATGGATCTAGATTTGATATGAACCATCAAAAAATGAGGCCCCTACCCGATTATTCATATTTCCAACATAATGTACCTTGCGCTTGTTCACATAGTGGAATCTATTAGAGTCATAGATCAAAAACCTCTTTAAATCTCTGCCATGCAATATTGTTGTGCCTACCAAATTCTACAAATATCAGAAGTTAATTTGTTCATGCATGTTCTATTATCAGAATTAATACCCACCATAGATCTCTTTTACCTTCATATCTCCACCGTTGAAATGTGCGGGCTCTAAACAATTCCACAGATTTTGAAACTTATTTTCCTTGTGCAATTTCTCATAGCGGAATCCACCTCTGCCATAGATATTCTTCATCCTTCGATCCTCATCGTTGAAAAATTAGGGACCTACATAGTTTCGTTGATTTGAGAATTTTATTCCTCCTTGCATGTTGAAATAGAGGAATTTCTGATGGTCGTAGATTTGTTTTCGCCTGTTGATCTGGTGGCTAACTTCATCTGCAAGTTAACACCATTCCACAGGCAATGAAATTTTTTTAAACCATGCATCTTACCTTTGCGAAATAACCTATGGTCGTCGATATTTCCCACTGCATATTAACACCATTTATTCCTGCCACGACATAACTCTGAAGCATGTTTTCATTCTTAGCTTACTTGTAAGGTCGCGCTTAGGAAATTTTCAACATTTTTCATTTTAAAGCTAAGAACAAAACCTTCAAGACATTGAAAACCCCTTCTGCACACCTCTAGGTCTCACCTTCCATTTTAACTGGTCTACCCCCTTCCAACCTCATATCCCAAAAATGGTGCTAACAACTGGCTCCAATTGGGGATGTTATCCTCCCTGCGAGGTAGCAAAGAACCCGTAGACTAGTGTCTGACTTTCAAAAACCTCAAAATTCACACTTCTGTTTTTTTTTTTGTATATAAAAATAAAAATAAAGAAATAAAGAAATATGTCTACCCCTGCATATCTTAGGGCCTTCTCTACAAGATTCAAGTATTTTGGTTCACCATCTATACTAATTCAACTATAAAGAAATATATACAGTTTATGGTACAAAAATTACCTTCTACCCTCAAGATAGGTAATGTTTTAGAAATATTCCATTCATAGGGCCTCCTTTCAGCTGAGACCCATCTTGATGATCCAGAATGAAAGCATTATCCCCTCTATATGCTGCTATGATGTATGGACCTACCCAAATATGATCAAATTTTCCATGTTTATATTCTCTAGGAGCATCCCACTTCAATACCAAATCATCAATATGGAACTATTCTTCTTTAACTTTCATGTCAAAAGTGTTCTTCATCTTTTCCTAATGTGTTTGTACTTTATCATAGGATTTGTCCCTTATTTCATTCAGTTCTATTATCTGATTGATCCTTCTTTGCATATGATTTGGTTCATCCTACTTCTCCTGCAACAATTTCATGACAGGAAAACCAAAAGATGCTGGAAAAACAAATTCATCCCCATAAACTAACTGAAATGGTAACATTCCAATTGTCCTTTTTGTGCTAATATCGTTAGTCCACGAAGCATATTTCAGCTTTGTATGCCAAGCTCTTTTGTTTGCTTCTAATAAATTCTTAATTTTTCTTACTAGCCTCTTATTAGAAGATTCAGCCAGTCCATTTCCTTGTGGATAGTAAGCAGTAGAATGGTTCAAAATTATGTGGCACTTATGACAGAAACTTATCATCTTTTTTATTTGAAATAAGGTGCATTATCTATCACAATTCTCCTGGGACAACCAAACCTAGACAAAATTTTATTCTCAAGAAATTCCATAATCACAGCATCTGTGGCTCTCTTTGTGGGTATATGTTGACCTAAAGAATTTGGGTTAATTTCCCCAATGAAATCTAACCCCACTATTGAAAGGCTGCTTCTAAATAAATTGGATTAAGAGGGAGTGGAACCAGCTTCTTCTTACCATCAAAAATCCAACACTGCTGACATGTAGTGGTATCCTTATAGACATCAGAAAACATAGAGGGCCAGTAAAAATGAGCTCTCAGAATCTTATTTGTTGCTACCTTCCAAGAGTGATGTCCTCCATAGTATCCTTTATGAAATTCCTTCATTGTCTGTTGAGGTTCATTTTCCAATAGGAAATTTAGCAACACACCAACAAGGACCTTCCAATACAAGTACTGATTCATAATGCAGAACTTTCCAGCCTTCAGTTTTACAAATCTAGATCTTGTTTTACTAATTCTTGAAGGAGCTTGTATATTTCTCATAACATATATAATATCAATGTACCATGGAGACATAGAAAAATATGGCATTACCTATCACCCTGCGTCAAGCTGGTTTGAATGATTGGACAAGAAGTTAAGTTGTAGAGATTCACAATTATACTATGTCATCAGTTTGGAAAGTCCTTGTCCTTTGATCAACTTTGTGGGCTTGATTTCAAGATCATACTCCAACAATACAACAATCCACTGTGCTCTCTTCCCTTCTGGATCTGGTTGAGTGAGAATGCTCTTCACCACATTACTTGGAACATATGCAACAATATGTGAATGGAGAATATACACTCTGAAATATTTCAAATATTTCACCAAAGAGTAGGCTTTTTTATCCATGATATCATATTTTAGATCTCCATATCTCAATACCTCACTGAAGAAATCTATGGGTTACTTAGCATTTTGGTTATTTTTCTGTAGTAGAACTCCAGCTATAGTATGCTCAGATGCATAATAAAATACTAAGAAATATTTAGTGAAATCTAGACTCGCCAAAAATGGGGCTTCAGTGATGTCCTTTTTTATATCTTTAAAATATTTCCTAGCATCCACTATCCATTTTATCTCATTCTCTTTCTTCAGCATGTTAGTAATGTTTCTCAATATTTCAACAAATCTAGGAATGAATCTCCTCAAAAAATTTACCTGACCAATGAATGAATGCACTTCTTTTTTTCTCCTGGGCTCCTCAACCTTTAGAATTTCCTTGAATCTTTCTCGATCAATTTTAATGTCGTATTTTGAAATTATATGTCCTAGAAACTTTCCCTCTTCCAAGGTAAAATTAGACCTCCTGGGATTCAGTGAGATACCATACTTTCTACATTTCAGAAAAAACTTCTCCATATGTTTAATATGTTCCATGTCAAACCTGGAATAAACAGTTATATCATCCATGTAAACAACTACAAACCTATCTTTTTATTCTGCAAAATAAATATCCATGGCTCACTGAAATGTAGCCCCTGCATTCATAAAACCAAAGGGCATATTGGCATACATGAATGTACCCCATGGTGTAGTAAACATAGTCTTTTATTGGTCCTCAGGAAGCACTTTGATCTTGTTATAACCTGAGAGTCCATCTATAGCAGAAATCTTCTCATCTCCTACTACTTTTTACAAAATGCGGTCCATCTTTGGTAATGGATAGTTTCCTTTTAATGAAATTTTGTTAAGATTTCTGAAATCCACACAAAGTTTGATTTCACCATTCTTATTTCTAAGGAAGCAACATGGGGTTTATTCTTCTCAGCTTTTGTATGAACGGTTTTTCTCTAGTTTTTTTTGGGATAGTATGTTGTATGATAGAGGTATCATACTCTTTCAGGTCTTCATATCTCTAGGAGAATACATCTAATCATTTATTCATCAAATTAATATACTCCCCTTTTTACTTTGCCGGTAAATTCTTATACATATTTATAACCTGAGGTGTTTCTTCAGTTCCTATATTATGATCTTCAACAGCATAATCAATAGGATGAAATTTGGGATCCTTTGCAACATCATTTTGGTCAAATAACTTCTCTAGGGGAATCAGACCTCTTGGGATAAAATTACTTTTCAAATTAATTATTTTCTTCCACCCTAACTTATTCTTCAATTTTTTATTTTCAATTTTTTCATCTTTAGTCTGTACATCATCTTGGAAAATCTCTAAATTTTCATTCTTTGTATCAATCTGAGTATTTACAAATTCATCAGACATCTCCAAAAATATCTTTATATGCATATCATCATCAAAACTTGCCAGTATTTGGAGTTGTCTGGTATAGAAGGTCTATTTACAACTTGGAATTTATAATTTATCTGAGAATAAAGGGGATTTTTGAAATTACCAATAGTTGTAGCCAAAGACTCAGCTACCTGATTGTCTATTCTGGGGACCACCCTAATTTTATGCTCTGTAAAATATTTACCAAACATTTCCCAAACTTCATTCTTGTAGGCTCTCATACTGATATGTTTTGTTTGGGAATTAGCATTCACATTATTTATTACAAGTTATGAATCCCCAAATACTTCTATTCTTTTTGTTCCCGTATCCTTCAAAGCATTCAATCCCAATAGCAGAGCCTCATACTCTGCCATGTTATTAGTACATTCAGAATTCAATTTATAAGATAGATATTTAAAATCTCTAATTGGATACATAATGTAAACACCAACACCATCTCCATTCTTACTTATGGACCCATCAAAATACGTAGTCCACAATCCTTCTTCATTTTGTTTCTTTTCCAAAGCTTCATGTTTTGCAGAAAATTCATTATTCTCCTTTAACTCTATTTGTATAGGAATTTCAGGATCAATGTGAGGACCATAATTAAAAAATATCGAGGATCCTAAATCAATATCAACGGTGTAAATAGGATGATTTTCAGGCTTATCTTGATTGCTGACCACATAGGATAAACTCTTCTCACTATACAGCCTTCTACTTCCTCCAAACAAAGGTATAGTGGCATATAACATATCCATTTGCAAAGTTCTTTTCAATTTTGATGCCCAAATATCTTGAAAATAGCATGCCAAACTTGGGAAGAATGTCAGCTACTACAACATCCATAACAATGCTCTTGGCTGGAAGTTGTGTGTAAGGGTTACCACCATATCTTTTATCAATCTCAAACATCTTGCTTTACTAGAATAAAAAGAATACAAGTCTTTATAAGGCCTAGTAATCTCCAATCCCAAACTTCCTACTACCACCCTTGGCATAAGATTATGAGATGCACCAGAAACTAACATGGCATTGTGCAACATCATATCATGTACATTAAGACTTAGATAAAAAGGAGGGACTTCCTCATCATCCATTTCTTCAATTTTAGGCCCAAGGACAGTATTAGGGGCATCTTCTATGACTTCTAAAATATCTAGTTGATTCTCACCTTGATTCTTGACCTTTTTTGTAATTTTCTCCCTGTATTCATTGTTCCTCAATAATTCATTAAAGGCAATAGAAATATTGATTTTGGACAACTCTGATTATAGACTGAAGGATGAAACTAGTCTATCTACATCAATTGGTACTAGTTGTTTATTTTCTTTTGAATTTTGCTCTTTATTTTCTGAATTTTTCTATACAGTGGTATCTTTTTTGTTTTTCTGAATTTTGTTGGGTATTAGAAAGCTGATTTGAATTGGGCCTCCCTTTATTTATTATTACATCACGACTTCTCAACTTTAGATTTTTTCTGAAAATCATTAATGGTGTTTTGGTACCCTTTGTCATATTGTTCTGATTCCATCTCTCAAATGGAATTATCATCTTCTTGAGCAAATAAATTATTCCCTTCCTCAGTTAATTATATTTCAGAATCAATATCATCAAAGTGATGAATATGGTTATCCATCGGATCTTCTTCTCCCTCCTCATCAACCAATATTTTCTGGGAATGGTGGTCTAATTTGTTGATGTTCAGTATTTATTTTGTTTCTTTGAGGAGGAGGAGGTCTTCTAAAATTTGGATTCCTTACTTGATTTTCAGGTTGCTCTCTGTTAGGTGGTCTATTTTATAGATCCAACCTATCCATCAGTCTCTCCAAAGTCTTCATCATCATTTCAAATTTGACATCATTTGCAGAAGAAGGGGCAGAAGTGGATGGTTGATTTTCTTGTCTTCTCCCTTCTTCCTCCTCTCTATTTTTCATTTTCCCTGAGGACATTAAGTTCTCTTCTACTTCCAAAGCATGTTTAAACATAGAAGACAAACTGGTAGATTTACTTTCTCTTACTAGCAATGCAAAAATCACTCTCAAAGGCATATGCATAATGAAGTTTAGCAGCACCTACCAAGGGTTTAATATCACCAAGAATAGAATTATATACGCTCATAAATATGCTGGAAAACTCATGCATAGATTCAAAGTTCACTTTTTTAAGATTATTACATTGAGACTATATTTGTAAATGGATCTTGTTTGTCTCCCACCTATCTAAAAACAATGTCTGGAAAGATTCGAAAGTGGGAATAGAACCTGCTTTCAAGTCCTTAAAACACCTTTTGGAATCCCCATACAAACTTTGTGCAAACAACCTCATTTTTGCATTATAATAATCCACCTCCTCTAAGTTAATAAAATATTCAAATCGTTCCATGTGTTTTCTTGCTATAAAATTTCCCTCCCCGTCATATAAATAAATTCTCAGTGAATAATTTTGAGGGAGATCAGCTAAAGTAGGAGGAAAATCCAAAGGTGCAAACCTAACTGCCATTAGTCTAGGAGGGCTTTGAATAGAAGAAGGGTTTTGAACAGTAGGAGGGTTTTGAGGAGTACTATAAACAGGGCTTGTAGGTTGAGGCGAGAAGGTATGTGAAGGAGAATTATTTCCTTCTGATTTTACAGTGTTTTGAAAGTTATGCCACAAGGAATATAGAAAATATGATTCAAATCTATTGGGATTAATTTATGTTTGCTTTAAGTCTGCTTCAAATTTTGACCTTAATAAATACTTTTCAACATTATTCCCAACTCCAAATCTTGAAAGCTATAGAATTCTTCTTGAAATAAAGACCTTTCAGTTTTACTGAGTACTAGTTTTTTCTTTTCCACTCCTACGTCTAAACAGATTCTTTGGGTTTTCCAAACTTTTTAAAATTTCAGAATCAGGAATACCTCGTGTGTGTTCCCTCCTGGAAGCTAGGATGTCTTTTGAAATCTTCTTTGTAAATCAACGTGGAGTCTCCAGGGAAAAATGTACAACCGTCCTTTGTTACAGAAACCTTTGTTTTCCCATAGAAATCATACCTTTTTTGAAAACTTGAAATCTCTGTCATTCCTCCTAGGGTAAATTTGAACTCTCATTCCCTGGAAATGACACCAATATGTTAGCACTCAAAATATACCTTCGATTGCAAAAAGGTAATATCAAGGTAACCACAAAACCAAGATTTAGGAAATAAAGTTGGCTTCTTTCTTTCCAGAGAGGGATCTGTCAATGATTGTTTGACAAGGCCATATATAAAAATAAAATGAAATTTAGATTGTTGTGTTGGTTGAAACAGGGAAAGTATACATTGGGAAATGGATTCAAAATATATATATATCAATCACAATGTTGTTTTCATGGAAATATCTAACAAAGGAAAGGTAGCAATTTAGTCACAGTCAAAATGATTTGGTCTGGTGAAATGGAAGAAATAAGTAACAGTCCATCAACATGGGCATCTACCAAGGATGAATCCAATGTTAACTTTAGTGGAAAAAGTTCTTTGAATATCTGAAATCCATAGACATAGCATATATATATGAATTGTGTACTATCAAACACTTATTTCAGACATGAAGGAAAACATTATGGAAGTAATAACAAGAAAACATACACATGAGAAAGGGGAAAACAGATTGTAACATAAACAACATAGGAATATTTGCAAAAATAGTCAGCTTTGGCTCTATGATTTTATTAAAAATAGGTTTCAAATTACAAAGCTCATTTATCACAGCTTCCAACCCTTTTTCATTGCACTTACAAGTTCTTATACAAATTGCTCCATGAGCTAAAATAACAAACTGCTACAAATAGGCATAACTGCCTTTGAATGTGTCATCTGCACTTATTAACCACTAATTGATTCTGAAAAGTAGACTAAATGCCTATCTAACTAATTCTTCAGCAATAAATCTTCCATGGTCTTCAATATCTTTAGCCATGCAACGTATACTTGGATCTTCAATAATTTTCTAGTCTTTTCCATTGGTCCAGGGATGGTAAATCCAAAGTGAACATTTCCTTTGATAGCACATGTAGCTCTGCATGATCCATGTATGAATAATCTAGAAAATGTGCACACATGGCCTTGAAAGAAAAAACCATGTCAAAATCATCTTCCATCTTGTCCATGATTGATTTTCCTGATAATGACTACTACATGTCTGCAAATTTTGTATGGTCTAAACTGCATTCAATTATTTTGTCATGATATTCCTTTTGTGTCAGTGTGTCACCTTTCCCTTCCCAACATAAAGGAATTCCTTTCTTAAATAAAGGATCAAACATGTCCCTGAAAAGTATCAGCTATTGTGGCATGATATCTATTTTAGCTTGAACTGTGTCTAAATGTTTATGCATGTTGACAACCTTTCTAGCCCAATTTATGATAGATATTATTTCTTTGATATTAGAAGACTTCAATTTCTCCTATGTTAACACATTTAGAATATTTATAGTTTTATTGGCATAATCAATGGGTTTTTTTCAGTCTTTCCTTTACTATTTCCATGCTCTTCTTTGTTGATTGGATCACAACCTATTTATCCATAACATAGTCCAAGTAAGGCCTCAACTTGGTGGGTTCTAATATGAGTGCATCCCAAAGTATGTGTTTATCCCCCCTATACTGATAACTTCCATGTAACTTGTTTCATCAATTTATCTTTTTTACTCTGTAATTCCTGGAACTTTGCTTCCCAGGGTTTTCTTTCATGTTCTCTCTTCAAGGATAAACTCTCCATATATTTTTTTGGTTCTTTAGCCCATCAAGCTCTAATTCTTTCAAACTAACTTGAGACATATCTTGAACAATGGATTGTTCACCAGATTCTGTTGAAGGTTCTCTTATCTTGTCTTCATGTTTGTTTTCCTTCTCTTGCGGATTCTTTTCAAGTTCATCATATTTACCTTTGAGAGTCTTCTCACTCTCAACCACAAGAGAGATATCTCTTTCCCACTTCTTTTCTTTTTTCTGCAAGTTTTAACAATTTTTCTTTGCAGTCAATTAACTCACCGATCAAATCTTCTTTTTCCTTTTCAAGCCTTGTCAGCTCAGAAGCTTGTATCCACTGAGTGGATAGGCTCTTCATCTTCTTCTTTAGTAATTGGATAGTGTTATCTTTTTCATTCAACATTTTATGTGTGGAAGACCCTTTGTCTTCCTAGCTGTAAGCAGCCAACAAAAATGTTTGTAAATTCTTGATCTGTGCTTGGTGGGCATTGTTTTCCACCTTCTCTTACCTGAGATGGTTTTCAATCTTTCTCTTACTACACTGCAGTATAGATACCTTTAGTGTTTCCTTCAGTAGGACAGTATATATAATATCTCATGTTTGTTTATCCAAGTTAATCATATCAAGGATGGGGATATTCTCCAAGCTCATTTTCATTTCAACAACCATATTCTTTGTTTCTATATAAAAATTCAAAGTGTTTTGAGAATGATCCCTAACGGTCACTAGGGATAAATCCTTACTAGAAATGTTTTTGACCTCTGCGTACAATTTCAAAGCTTCTTCTGGAGTTACATCTTTATCATCTTTGTATTTGTCAAATAAATCTGATCAGTTCTTGAATTGTGAGGTGGAATCAGTGGGTGTTTCAGCAAAGGCAAACTCTTTGACCTCAAATGTTGGTCCTTTCACTTTTATTTGCTTATTTTTCTTTCCCTTATCCTTTGATACTTGGACAAGTTGTCCTACTTCTTCAACCTTTTGTTTCTTTGGGTTTCTTGTTGTATCTTCCTCCTCTATGTCCATGGCATCAGAGAAGTCTCTTTTATTGACTCTCTCATAGTATCTCGCTATGGATGTAATATTTTCCGCTACTGGTACCAAGCTTGAAGTTCCAGGTTGTAGTGATCTCACTTCCTTTACTGAGGAATTGGAATATTCTTTCATATTGATATCCCCGTGAGTCTCATGGGGGTAGTCCAGATAGTTTGCAGTCTGAGCTAGACCTACAACTTCAAAATGTTCAAACGGATTATTCTTATTAACTTTCCTTGTGATAGAAATAATATGATGGGGATCATAATTTATAGCAGCCTATGTTTGGAACCACAATTCTCTCAACAAGATTTCGATCATTGGAAGAGGAGACTTGTTCTTAATAATGGATGGATGGGCCCATAGCCCATGGGAAATTGATTTCTGAAGACTTCTTAAAATTAAGAAAATGCTCATTCTAAACTATTAATTTATGTTAATTTAGTTCCAAAGCAAATACTCTGAAAGTCAAAAATGCAGGTATCATATAGGGTTGATGAAAAAACCCGTATAACCTTATCAGTGTACCTTGATCAAATAGGAACCAATATCCTATTCTCTTTTTAGGAGAGAACTGTAACATCTCCTTCATCTTTGGAAAAACCCTAAGGAATTTCTTCAGAAAGAATGCACTATAAACCTCTGATATAAGAAAATTTATGAATTTACTGTAATATATGTTCATTTCTTCTGTGAGTACCATTTCAGGGAGCTGTAAATTTTATTCATTGAATGATAGGAACATATTTAATAGATATGACTGGAATCTGAAGCATCTCATTTTGTGGAAATACACTAGTTGAGAATGAATATTTTTAGCTTCATCAAATTTAAGGAAAGAATACTGGACTGACTGACCTAGCTGCTCTAACTCAATACGACTAGTGATAAGGGAAAATAATAGGCTCATTAAAGGTTCGGTAACATACTTACTTGTATCCAACCCTAGAAATTGACTCATGAGGGTTAAGACACACTGGTTTTTTTCATTAAACAAGTTAGAATCAATAGTGAAGGGTTGGTTCTATAGTTGGATATCAAGTTTAAAACAAATCTTGAAGAAAGGTTGCTTGTGTTCAATGGTTGACATTGTAAAGTACTGGATTAGTGTTTCTTCGTTATACTCTTTGGAATTCTGAGTGAACTCAATAGGACCTGAGAGGATACTTTTGATAACCAGAGGGCTAACTGGACACAATATTTTAGACTTGGTTGCATCCATAACTACCCTCTTAGAAGAGGATTAATTAGTAGTGCACCAGACGACAAACTTAGAACAACTTTGGGTTTTTTCTGTAGAAAAATAATGAAATTATGACCTGAAAACACTATGAACCTTTGTCTCTTGGTCTATGAGAAGTTTTAATTTGTTTTTAGCAACATTTATTGGTCCATTCAACAATATTGTGTCAAAAAAATCAGAATCCTTATCCTCAAATAACTCTTCAATATTTTGATACTCCAGGTTCAATACTTCTACCTCTTCTACCCCAGCCATTTAAATAATTTCTCAATGAGGATAAGTAGCCTACCTGATCTGTTGACAAGTGGTCCAAGGATTTTTTCTAAGTTGGTCGCTTTCGCACAGTCCTAGGATTTTTTTTCCAATGCACATAATAAACAAATGACCTAATTCCACGTGCATGTACTTTTATATTATTTTTTCTCTTGTTCAGCGAAAATAACTCCCATCCATCCATTCTGTTCCCTTCATCTTGAGCCATCGATCTTTCTCCTTGTTTAAACCACCCATATTCATTCTATGTTATGTTGCCTCCCTTATTTTCCTTACAAATCCCAACTGTGGGTTAAATTTTTAACCATGGATCTATTCCTTGATTGATATTCACTGTCAATTACTTTCACCTTTTTACTCACCTCTTTTGCCCAATCTTACTCTTCTTAAGAATCATGCAATTTCCCTTTCCGAAAAAATTATATGCCTTTGATCTAAATGTAGATTTATATAAACAATCCAATTATGCCTATGCTTACCCAATTCCATTGATTTTCCCTTAAAATTCGAGTGTGCATGTTCAACTAGCACAATTATTGTAAGTCGTAGATCTGTTTCAGATCAAAACTTCGTCCTCCATTTTGTAAAGACTTTAAATAATTCTGCAACCTCACCATATTTCTTCTTCCTCGCACCTTTAACTAGTAGAATAAGTATCAGTTGTTGATCTGAATCACATATTCATCTAGACTGTTGAATAGAACAGTCCCTACCACATTCCACTAAGCCCCAATCCTTCATTCATCCATGCACTTCTTAACTACGGAATTATTACTAACTGTAGATCTGGATCTGGCTTTGATCTAAGCCATCAAAAAATGAGGCCCCTACTTGATTCCACATATTTCCAACATAACTTACCCTACACTTGTTCACACAGAGGAATCTATTAGAACCATATATCCAAAACCTATTTAAATATCCACCACTCAATAATGTTGGACCTACCAAATTTCACAAATATCAGAAGTTAATTTGGCCATGCATGTTCTATTGGTGGAATTGATATCCACCGTAGATCTCTTTTAACTTCAGATATCCACCATTGAAATGTGGGGGCTCTAAACAATTTCATTCATTTTGAAACTTATTTTCCTCATGTAAGTTCTCATAGCAGAATCCACCTCCACCGTAGATCTTCTTTATCCTACGATCCTCACCATTGAAAAATGAGGGACCTATTGCTGATTTGAGAATTTTATTTCTCCTTGGATGCTAATACAACGGAACTTATTATGGCTATAGATCTATTTCCACCTGTTGTTCTGATGGCTAACTTCATCTGTAATTTAAAACCATTCCGCAGGCAATGAAATTTTTTTAAACCATGCATCTTACCTATGTGGAATCACATGTGGCCATCAATCTTTCTTGCTGCATATTTATACCATTGATTCCTACCATGACATAACTCTCAATCGTATTTTGCATACTTATATTACTTGTAAGGTCGCGCTTAGGAATTTTTCAACATTTTTCATTTTAAACCTAAGAACAAACCCTTCAAGACATTGAAAACCACTTCTGCACACGTCTAGGTCATATGATACACAATTTTTAAGCCTCACCTTCCATTTTAATTGGTCTAACCCCTTCCAACCTCATAGCCCAAAAATGGTGCTAACACCCACCTTCCACCAGCTGCACTGATTTCATATACTTTGTGGTTTAGATGATTTTACTACACTTGGTAGATCATGCTTTTATGGCCTTACCTGTCGCTTTGCAAAATCTTTGGACCCCCTTTGCTCAAAAGAAACTTTGATGTTCCAAGAAACACCTTAAGAAAACCATATTTATTTGTATACACGGGTCATAATCTTACATCGCGCATGTACATGCATCTTGTCCTACTATGACCCGCGTACATCAGGAAATGTGCCCAAAAATAAAATATTTTGGAGTTTTCCTCATTGAGTCACGAATAAAATTGACCTTTGGCCTTCCATATGTCTGGAAATGCTTTGAATCGACCCTTCACTTCCTATTGAATGGATATATATTGGGCCCCTTAGATACATTGAGGAGGAGAATTGAATGGAGCAAGGAAACTATAGTTCATTTGTGCCTCATTCATACATGCTTGAGTCCGCGTCCATTTTTCCTTATGAGCACTCATTGATTCTCTTCCCAATCTTGCCTTTGGATTGTGATATTTCCATTGAGATGGAGGATTGAAGTGGTGGAGGCCTAGGTGGATGAATTGGTTTCTCCGTTTCAACGAGGTGTCGACAGAGGTTGTCACTTGTATCTCTGTTTATAATCAATAGAAATATCCATCGTCCATTGTATGTGTGTAACTATATATTATCTTTATCCATGGATGATATGGTTACTTTGATTTATACATATTGGTTTTATATATGCTAAAGTAGGCCTAACACTTTAACATATATCATGCTTGTCGGTTTTGTTGTTTTTGAGGATGGAATGTAGGTACAAGCGTGATTGAAAATCTCAACAAGGATCGACTACAACCTTCCAAAATAAGGTATGCCTCCTATCCCTTAGTGTTATTTATTTTTATCTCTATTGCATATTGAACTAGGTTTATTTCTAGTGTCATTCAGTTTGTTGTGGTCCACCCCAAACCATAGGAAATATTTCCTGTAACAGAATTGGTGACTCCACTGGGGAAGTGCCTTGTTTTTTCTTTGGGGTTTGGGTGCACGATGTGCTTGATTTTCTCTCTTTTTCCATGTGTTTATGTGATGGGTTTAGAAGGGTTTTATTCCGTTGGTTTCTTTTTTAATTAACTTAGATCTTAGCCTACCTTTTACCACCTTCCTCTTGCTATACGTGGGTCATAGAAGTGACAGTCGTGTATACATGCGGGTTGTTGTACTAATAGTCACGAATACATGTGGGTTTTCTCTGAACATCCGTGTATGCCCCTAATTTTGAGTGAGTTATTGATGTTTAATAGATGTTGGGTGGAATCTAAGTGTTGTTGAGTCTTCTTGGGTTCCTATGGTGTTTGTTTGCTGCTTTTGTTCTGACGAGAGACACATTTCTTCACTTTATTAATTAAAAATTCTTCTTGGCACTCTTCTCATTCTTTGTTTCAGTATTATTGCATTAGACCTTTTTCATCTCAATGTCTTGCTTAGATTGTGTCTGATACTTGTTGCAGGGTCTGGGAGTCGTAGAGTCTTTTTATTGCATATACATATCATTTATTATAAAAATACAAAAAATATTTTATTATTTGCATTTTTTTTCATGATGCATTGCATGGAAGTAGTACTCACATTAGGTCTTCTCAGTTGAGTAGTGATTAGGAATTCATATAGGAAAATTTGCATTGACATTTGAAAGGAAAATTTATGCATCTCATGTAGTGGCATACCCCTTTTCCATTATTAAATAAAAATTGCATTTGGCATTGTTTGTTAGGTGTGCACATTTACTTCATTGTTGAGTCATAACATCACTAGTTGCACGATCATTTCCTTTTAGTAATCACAGCCTTAAAATAAACGTTTAATTTAAAATTAATTACACTTTTTATTTGATATAGATGCATCAACAAGCTTAGGTTGTAGAGTCTTGGCCCTAGGGTGTCGTAAGCTAATTTTTCCAAGACTACAAAACAAAACATTTAGCTGTCTTTCTAAGTGAGAATAGAAATCCTTGATATAATTAGTGTTCTCATTATATTCTTCTTACACGGGAGTTAAGCACGAGGCAGTGTACACATTTGTGGTGGGGATATCCCCTTGCCACTCTTTGTGCAACGTCAGATATACTTCCAATATCTTATTCGTATCTAGAGTATTTTGAGGTGCCTTTGGTGATTTTGAGCTTTGGGATTTGTTACCCTTCCCATATGGTAGATCTCGCCTATGACCATCCACTTGATCATTGGTTATATTGGGGTGACCTTAGTTGTCTTACCTAGCTATCGCAGGGGGTACTTACAGAGGTTATTATGTGAGTTTCCTGGCTAGGTAGGGGTCAGACAGCACAGTCGCTTTATGCGTTGAAGCTGAGGGCCACTATAATTGGTTACGCACCTCCTCTTGTACCGTATGGGAGTCTCAGGCATCTCATAGGCGAGACATAATTGTTGCATTCGAGAGCTCATTTATCCTCCCTCTTTCCTTGTTTGCATCTAGCTTATATTTTCATAGGAGTCTGCTCTTTATGTGCTATATTTATTTAGGGTTCATTATTGGTCAAGTCGCTTTACTTTTGTGGAGTCATCGTGGAGAGAGTTTCGGAACCCCATCATTCTCATTGGTTAGCAGGAATTTCTCCTTTTGGATATACTACTCCTCGTAGGAAGAGGACTAGACATTCTAGGAATATTTATACACCCTACGATTCACACACCGTTCTCATGAGTACTACATCTGAGCACACGGAGATCCCTCCTTCTTCATCCTCCAGGATGGGAATGTGACCCATGAGAGACCTTGGAATTTGGTTGAAACCAACCCTCATGGGACTAGCACTTCTTACACTTCACGAACTCAGCTATCAAATTTTGTAGTTTCTTTTGGAAGGTATTCCTCTCAAAGGTTGGGTGATGAGAGTCACCATGTTCCCTCTAGCTCTGGACCTTTTATATTTGGCATGACATATATGACTAATAGTTTTATGTCATTTTTCATCGACCCTGGTATAGGTCCTAGTGTTATTCATGGGGTCACTTCCATTCCTTTCCATGTCGATAGGTTTGGTGGTGGTCATATTGCACCTTTCACACCATTTTTGGGAGGATTTTCATACCCCTCATCTGGACATAACATTGGGATTCCCTTTCACGGAGGTGGCCCTAGACACATGAACATTGGAGGTACATCTTACATTCCATCTTGTGTTCCTTCATCCACTAGACCTATTCCTTCAAATTTGTTTCTCATGACACACCCTCCTCATAACTCGTACGGTCCTTCGGGATGGAGCATTTCCTCTAACCAAGTTGTTCCCTCATCTTCTGATACTTTTGTGTCAGGAGGTTACGTGCCTCCTTATATGCCCCAGGGAAAACCCTTTTACCAATATTACAATTATGGTTATGTAGCACCTCAGTCTCAAGGCATATTGAATTATAATATCCATGTACATCCTTTTATAGGTCATGCAGGAGTGGGTTATTATCCGATTGTCCAAGGCCATGGTATTTATAATAATCATCCCTATATGAACCAATCTTGTCAAGGAGCATGGAATCCCATGGCATATCCTAGGATCCCTTTCTTATCTACTTTGAATTTTTCTAACCTGTCGAAATTAACCAACGATATGGTTTCTCATGATCCGATGTGGCTGGTTGTTCATGCTAAACTTTCTTTGGGAATTCCTAAGTTTGAAGGTAAGGGTGGTGAGGACCCTAGAGATCATGTTACCACTTTCCACCTATGTTTCTCTTTAAATTATTTGAATCACGATTCTATTCACTTGATACTACTTCAACGCACCCTCACGAGACCTGCGAAAAAAGGGTATATAGAGTTACATGGGGGAACATATCCTATGTTTAATGATATAGCCATGACCTTTTTGAACCAATAACTACTAGTACATTACAATGTTGGTACCGAACTCTTGTCAACATTTAGTCAAGACAAAGCCACACATATTTCCAATCACATTCAGGAGTAGTGTAGATGGAAGAGGTTGATTAAGGCCAAAATTCCACCCAAGTTTTTATTGGAATGGTTCCTTAAGTCATTATTGCCTTATATCACGAAGGCTGATTCAAAATCTAGAGTTATGAATGAGGAATAGACTGTTTTTTTGAGCTCGATAGTTGGATTTGATTTAGTCACGGTCTGGGATCTTATATGAGATTATCCCTAACACCCCATGGTCAAATTTTGAGCCCAAGTTTAAACATAGAACACATGTTGATGGTATTGTTGGTTCCGCAAGTACTAAAGTCATAAACCAAGTTACAAGTCAAATGAGGAATTTTTATGTTAACCATCCTAGGAACGGACAAGCTTTGGATTCTTCCAAACCCACCCAAATGGTGGATGTACTTTTAGTACACTCGTCAGACCAAAAGGGTAAATAGAAGCCCAGAAGGAATAAGAAGGGAAGAAATAATAGGAGAAGTGGGAATAGGAAGGAGAACACTAACAATGACAAGAATGGTAGTGATGTTAGGGGGACAAGAGGTATTAACAGAAGGTTAATTTCCCTTGTAAGTTGTGTGGGGGAGACCATCTTACTTACTTGTTCCCTCGTATCGATGAAGCCTCAAATTTCATTTCACAAAGCCCAGTTGTGTTAATAGATCCTTTACCACATAACCAAAATATGGCTTCGAGGAACTTGGACTCTGGATGTGCTTTTGATAGGCATCAAAACCTACTGAATCATGAAGGTGGCCACATTTCTATCAACATGATGTTGGACGCTAATTTTGTGATGCATGCTAAATATTATGGTTCATCGCAACCCGATGTGGGTAAATATCCTACACCTCATGAGGTTCCTTTCCATATTGACAAGCCTGAAGTTATACCTCACATTCCTAAAGGATTCCTAAAGCACTCAGGGAAAAATCCTAATATTTGAGCCACCCAACACTATTCTATTGTTGATTATTTGGGCCAGACTCCTTGCGTGATGTCATCTCTTGAAGTCCTTCAAAATTTCCCTTCGTAGAGAAAGGCCTTATTGACTGACCTTGGGATGGTTGATTCTCATCCTTCCACAATGATTATAATTGAACCCCATGAGGTCCAGCCTTGCTTTCCATACCATGTGGATTTCTTAGTCCATGTGGAGTGTATGAATAACATGATCAAACACACGGTTTTTTATGTAGAATTTGTGGCCTTTGTGATGTCTCTAGCCTGTTGGAAAGGTCTTGTCTCACCCCCATTGTGAAAATCTAGGACCATCTTGACTGCATTTGATGGACGTTCTTTTCAGACACATGATATTCTTCCTTCTCTTCAGGTCCAGTTGGGAGGGAAGACCATCTCCATTGAGTTTGAGGTGGTTGATGCGCCCCTTGACTACAACCTTTTACTGTGCCGTAACTAGATTCACAATATGAGAGAAATTGTGCGTTCCATATTCCATGTGATTTTCTTCCCTTTTGAAGATCGGATTGTCATGATTGAGCAGATGTCATTTGATCATTCCAATACGTCAGCATCGTCAGGATCCACCATCCCAATCATTGATAATTATCAGCCGACAACTAATAATGTTGGTGTGGGAATGTATATGTATTTGATGGTATCTTTTAATATTTCTACACCAATCCTTACTATAGGTTCCACTCTTGGTAGCGAATCATCGTCATCAAGTTTAGTCCCATTTCACACTGCATCAATCCTTACTATACGTTCCACTCTTGGTAGCGAATCGTCGTCGTCGAGTTCGGTCCCATTCCGCACTATGTGCTTGGAGGACCCTTGGACTCTTCCTTCTTTGAGCACTTCGGATGAAGATCATAGACCTACCAAGACAGAGATGTTGTTGTCTATAGCAGATATTTCTTATGAAGTTACTCTTGATCCCATTGTAGACCCTAGTCCTTCCTCTTCATGGACGGAGGAGGAGGACACTTTCACAATTCTTGCTTGGGTAGTTATGTCATCATGCTCACATGATTGATTTTATGATGTGTTTTCTTCATTTGAATCGATTCTCGGAGCCATGAATGGTTTGGAATGGCCTTGGGAATATTTGCACCATCAGTCTTACTTTTTGCAGAGCTTGAACAAATCAAGTGTGATGACTTTAGGGTGACCCTTAGCTAGAAGGTTGGTAGTCATGTGGTCCCATTAGGCACTCATGGTATATATTCCAATGGTAACATGGAGAATTTATCACCTACAATCCCTATCAACATTTCTCGGACTCCTGGAAAGATAGAAAATGTTTACATTGGGGAAGACTGTTCTCCGATGAAATTAAGGCATACACTAAGATATTTAAGGAATTTTGTGATGTTTTCCCTTAGTCCTATGACGAGATGCCAGGAATAGACCCTCGGATTGTCGAGCATGAGATTAAAACTTACCCTAATGCTAAACCTATTCGACAATGTTTACACGCAACGAATCCCCATAAGGCGCCTGTCATTAAGGCGGAGATAGAGAAGCTTGTTGGGTAAAATTATCACAAATTAATTTACCTTCAATTTAATTATCGACCGGGACACGTAAGCTTTGAGTTGCTACATTGTATGTGCAGGGTAAAATAGTTTCAAGCTCATGCCTAGGGTAATTTTAATTTTCTCACAGACAAAGAAACGGAATGTAGTATGTGGAACTAACTACTCTATTGAATAATCAATACCAAAAGTTGTTAAGTCTAACCTAAGGAAAAGGAATCTTCTTGCTGAGCACTATTTTATAGTCCACACATTTTTCAAATCCAATAAAATCTACAGCAATCTCAAACTATGCTAATTATTGATCTATCTTTAAAACAAGCAACTAAGCAAGTAAATAGTTCATTAAAGGAAACCCTACTTTCAAACCTGCCTACACAATGAATACTTTTTGATGAATCCTAATGGTCTTATACCTTTTTAACATCGCCTCTAATACTACACTCATCACTCATAAAGAATCTTATACTAAACATGATGGCTCTTCTTAACTCTAATTCATACAAGCACTTATCATTCACAAATAATTACTAGAAATAAATTTGCATTTTTACTAACTACAGACACACCTCCACTTGCATTCTATGCTCAAAAAAAGATCTTGGGACTATTCAGATAAAACACATTTCACTCTCATTTGTTTATCCTACGAGACTTATCTTCGAACCACAGGAAACAAACACTGTCAAATATTAATGAACTGTGATTTTTCTCTTTAATTTCATTCAAGATTCTGAAATAAGCAAAGCATAACTCCAATCCTCTATATAACCAGTTTGAAATGCTATCCTGAAAACCCTATAAACTCTATAAGCTAAAATCTCTATAAATGCTATATACTTCTAAAACCTTTGTGAATTTGGTAAATGCTGCAATTTCTTTAAATTATTTAAAGCAATACAAATCTTTGAAACACTCCACAACCTGGTAAACTCTGTGACGTAAAAGAATTCTGGACAAGAATTTTAACCATTCAATAATCAGTATCACTTCTGGAAATAAAAGAAATCTGGAAATCTAAATCCAACTCTCACTACTCTTCAAATCTATACTCTACTAAATCGAACCTACAGACAAAGTTGAAAGTAACTATTTTATCCAAAGGTTTTGAGTAATGCAACCAAGCTTATCACACACATTTCAATGACATCGACTAGCTTAATGTAAGCATGTATTTCATTCTCAAATCACAAGCTGTTAAAAACCATTAGCATACATCCATAAAAGACGGTATCAAAATATACAGTGTAACTTTACTTACAGTAGTAAAAACAACGCTATACACAGATAAACAGAGTTGAAGGTGGGCCCTGCCTTCAACACATATAAATCTGAAACTAAAGCTTTAAGAAAGTAAATGCAACTATTGATCAATTAATAAAAAGTCAGAGTTTTACAGTGTTTTCTCTCTGTCCGCCCTTAGGGTTTCAAAGTCATATTTATACTTGAACCACAAAATGAGTCGACCATTGAGCAAGGATCAACCCCATCCCAACAGATCTACACCTATCCCGATCAATAATGCATAACATAAATCAAAAGATTGGATTCGGATTTCCTGGAATCCATACATTGCTGAAGATTGAGGGCAACGATTTCTTGAGCAAATGACAGCTACAAGACAGCACTGGGTAACTTCATATGCATCCTGGAAATGATTTGAAACCAAATGAGACACTATCTCTGGCAAAAAAATCCCCCAAATCGCTGCATCAGTCAACATACACTCCTTAAGTGCTGGGACAAGCATTGAATCGAACAACCAGAAAGGACCCTGCGTGAACAATAAAGGCTTGTCAATTGACCAATCTTTAAATAAAAACTAAAGTTTCATTGTATAAATTAAAACCCAACAAAATAACAAATAAACTAATGAAAAAAATATCAAAAATTCACCTGTTAGAGAACTTTGTAATGTTACCCTTGAAAAGGCATATTCAAGCACAAAACACAATTAGATAAAGTTGAATATACTTGATCTCATGGAACTTTGAACTAGAAATAAGGTGTTGAACAAGCAAAAATAGGAGGCCATCATCTCCCCCAGACTGAAGACCTTGCATGTCCCAATGCAAGAAAGTTGTACCCCAGGCATACGAAATTGAAACTCAAAATAGATGACTAATATTTGGGTTAAATTCCAGAAACCGAAGCTGAAGTGTTAAACAACACTTGTACTTGAGGAGGAGATGGATTTGTTTGTTGTTGTACACAGATCAATTTTTCAAGTTGTTTGTCCTTTTTCTTTAACTGCTTCCTGAGACTACGATTGGACCCAGTAATGTCATCAACTAAGGTTTGCAAAGATGCTACCTTAGCTTTTAAAACTGCATTTTCTTGTTTGATAAATTGGTCCAATCTAACATATTCCTGTAATTGTTTGGTCAACTTAAAATTTCTTTGTCGAAAGCATTCGATTCACTGAGCTGAAACATCTGACCGGTGAGATTTGGAAGACTTCAGACCAGATTTTGAAGGTGATGCTGGCAATGAAGGCTCATTGACAGGGCTCGGTATGGAGGAATGATGATGGGAGCCGTGTGAATCAGAATTATCGTGGGCAGATGAAGAAGTAGATGAGGACAGCTGAACATGTATAGGTGTCTTACCCTTGGACTCCATCTTCTTCTCTTGAACAGCCATACTACGGGTAAACCTACGGTTTGATGTAGCAAGAAAATTTCCACCATCAAACTGACCTTTCCCCCCCCTAGACTGAGAGTTTATAAGCTACCGTTTTGACCCCCGAGGATTTTTTATATGGGATGGTCCAGCCTTCTTACAGCTCTTGACTGTTTGTTCCTGAATATGACTGGCTTGATGTTCAAAACCATTGACAGAGGATTCTTTGTCAATAAGATCAAGGATAAGAGGCCTACTTGGATCATTACCCAGGGGTGATTTGAGATGGGAATTGGACAATTCATATATAAATTGTTCCCATACTTTATCCTTCTTCTTCAACTCGGCTAAAATAAGCATCTTGATAAGCCCATGATGATACAGGCTATGAGTAGGATTCTCTATGTTTTTCCTAACTTGCGAGGCCATCTTACCCAAACTTTTCCAAAAATAAAATGGAAAGTTAAAGAGCTTACCGAATTCAAAGTGAGCAAGCAGGCGAAAGTGACAGGCTTTGAAGGTAGAGAATCGACCCTCACACGTAATGAGCTTGGTCATGATCACTAAAGAATTGAGAAATTCTTCTCTGACCCAAAGTTTTTAGAAGCCTTTTTCACCTTTCACAGCCAAAAATTCAGGTTTAAAGACGCAATCGTAGTCTTTGCGTGGCAGCCGGAAATTTTTAAACCAGCGATCCCCTGAGCGTGGAAGTCCTGTAGCCTGCGCAATTGATTCCTCCGTAACTTGAAATTCCAGTGATCCGACCTTAGCTGTGTGTCCATCAAACCCTAAGGCGAATTGCAAGGAGACGGCATCATCATGCCCTTGTAAATTGGTCAAGAAGGAATGCCACCCGGCTCTAATAAACAGCTCTTTGCAGGCTGAAAACTCAGGCGTGGCCAATAACTATCCATACTCAGTGGTTTCATGGCGATTGAGCATTGTGGATACTAGGAAGAAGATGGGAGAGCGAATTAACATGATGAGCACACAGTTAATTCGAAGGCAATTAAGAGACTTCATCAATTTTCCTCCCGCTAGTGGAGATGAAAACCGGAAACAGCCCATTAAAAAAATAATGGCAAAGGGTGGCAATGACAATGGCGGACATGCAAATAAAATCATGGCAGACTAAGGCACGTACTGCCCACATTGCAATGTATTATAATGATATGGACACGTTTCGATCAACTCATAACCTTAAGGCATCTTTAACCATGGCATTCAAGAATTTCAATTGGAATATATTAATGACATGAATTACATTAAGAATGGCAAATTAATAATATAAAGTGAAATGTTGCCAAAGGTTAATGTCATTAAAATATTTACAAAGAAAAGGTGGTGTATCGACTAGATGGATTATAAGGTTATTATGGTAGATCCCACAATTCATCAAACTTAAATTAAAAGCAAAAACACTTGGTTTATATAGTTAAAATTTATCTCAGCGTTCATTACCTTCACCACTTAATATATCAGTTTCCCAGTTTCATTCCAGCACCTCATCTGGCACCTGATCCGGCACCTCAGCCAGTCTAGGACACAAAGGTGTTTTCAAGCTGGCAAGGGTGAAAATGATTATCAACATAATAATGATATTAAAGAAAATAACTTTCTCCAAAATATACCACTTGTATGAGTTGGAAAAGGCAATTAAAACTGCTTGAAAATTTGTTTTACCCAACAAGCTCATGGCACAATTACCTTATTCCATGGTTGCTTCTTCACCTGGCCACACAGAAACAGAGCTAAATCATAAAACCACTCTTTATTAACAATACAAAAGCAGAATTAAATACAATCCATAGACTATCAATCTCACTCCTGTATTCAAAACTTCAACCATGAGCACAGACTTCTTTCTCTTTATTCATATAGAACTTTTTCTACTAGAATATGTGCCTTCAAAACACAAGACAAGAGGAGTACTAAATGAGGCCAATGGTGTACTGGCCAACTTGACTCGGCTTCACACAAGATGGTTTGAGCGGTGAAAAGAAAAATAAATAATGAGGTTCACAGCTATGTCCATTGAATCAGTAAACGCCAGTACACTCTAGAGGCATAAACCTTTTCTTTTTAGCAAGGATCAGGTAACAAAAACTTAGAGCATCTGAAGATGATTATCAACTGGCTATTACAAACAGTTCCCTTAGATTTTCATTTAACCCACACATGACCTCTCTTTAACATTTACATAGGTACATTGTTCACACAGACAAGTATAAATGAGGCTTTCAAAAGAGATATCAGAGTCAGAACCCACTGCCAGCGAGCCTGTTCAGTACTCCGGTGGGGTAACTGTAATATCTAAGAAGCTTCTTCCCTGGGCAGAATGCCCCATTGCCAACAGGCATGTTCAGTACCCTGATGGGTTTTCCTGTTTATACCACAGGTCGGTACCCACTGCCGACGGACCTGTTCAGTATCCCGGCGGGTTAACCTCTTACACCCTTTTTCTATCAAAGGCCCTTGTCCCAAATTCATCTTAAAGATAAAGTTTATGATTTTCTTATGCATAGATGAGTGGGGGAGAAGCTCTGCAAACCCTCTAGGAGTGGGATGGTATTAAAATTGGAAGAATGTTCTTGAAACATGCCTGTAAATATTTGTCCAAATGAACAACTAACCCCTATAACTATATAAAGTGAAAGACATGAAGTGGCTGGACAAAAAGATGTATATATGTGTGTGTGTGTGTGTGTGTGTGTGTGTGTGTGTGTGTGTGTATTTAATATGATGGAAGCCAATAGATAATAATCAACAGACTGCTCAGTCCTGGAGACCATTTCCTATAATGGTGCCTGCCTGGATAATAACTCAATGTCCATAGCTATTACTACTTGAAAAAAAAATATCCTCATTCAATCCAGAGTGAAACCAAGTCAAATGGCACTAGTATCCCATGAGTTCATAAGTAAAACCCCTTGAGGCATAAATCACTAATGGAGGCAGTGCTAGGTAGATAGGTACCTGTATGAATAAAGAGGACAAGTCTGAAAAAAAACTGAACTGAAAACAACGTGTCCTATTAGGTAGAGAAAAACACACTTTTATTTATTTGACACGGGTATTCGAATCACCTAGTGAAACCAAAAATATTCAAAGTGTTTCTCAGAGATTAATTCAAATTAAAACAATTCCTGAAAATTCTTTGTAAGAGGAATCAATCGTCTGAAGTAGGAAAGGTAACAGAAAGACTTCCCTTCTAAAAATACCCTGAACCTCGCCAATAAAGTACCTTCAACCGGTGTCCATTCCCACAAATGCAATCTGTTCATCATCAATTGATCTTATGTTTACAGAACCATTATTAAAAACAGTCACAATTTCATATTACCCTCTGGCATTTTTCCTTTTTATAGGCTATGAGCTGCTATTGTAATAAATTTTCTGAAAGTATGGATTGGAGAGAAGGTATCAATTTTGGTTAAATATCTTATCATTTTATTGAAAAAATAGAAAAACAACGAAGCTGCATTAATTTATAAACTAAACATGCAACTTTTTTATTTATATACATATTTTCCTATTCTACCTAAGAAGAAAGAAAACATTTCTATTCAAGTATATGAATTCTTCCAATGTAACCAAGTGCGAAGTAAGATTAAAAATATACCTTTATCCACATATGAAAAATTCGTTGCAATGATTACCTGGATATGGAGAACCAACCGACTTACTTGCTTCTGCAACAAAAGGTGTTGAAGGAGGAAATGGTATTATAGTCTAGTTACCTCTTGGAACCAACTTTCAAAGTAGTCCTGGTACTCACCTTCCTTCATTATATCATGTATATTCCCTTCTTCTGATTGATTGATTTCGAAAGTACATAGAGGATCTGCTAATACCTCCTCATGAATTTTAGGCTGCTTTCCATCGGATGCAATCCCCAAGTTGTCAATTTCCTCTGCAATTTGGCAAGGAAAATTTTTTTGTGGCTCTTGGGACTTTGGTTCATTTGTTATTTCAAGAGAGGTAGATAAACTCTTAACTGCTATTAGGATGTGTTCTACCTGATATGAAGAATTCCCAACTGCAGCTAGGATTTGAGAAAGTTTTCCCAAATTGATGGTTACTTCTGAATCCATTTTTGTCGGTTGTTTTGTTCATGTCTCGCACAAGTATTAGTGTCTGGGGATCTTACAGTACCCAAGTTTTTATTTTTACTTGGTTTATATGTGTTTTAAATGATTCTAATCAAGACTATCTACCACTAAAAACATATTTACACCAATCAAACACACGCCGCTCTTGCATAAAATAAAACACTCTTGAAATTAAATTGCGGAAAGTAAACACACCCAAACTTTCAAAAAGAAAAACACACTTGCATGAAATTAAATTGCAAGAAAGTAAACACGCCTTACAAGAAAGGTAAACACACTTTTGCAGAAAAATAAATCAAACATGTGAAAAAGCAAACACACTTACAAGAAGGAAACAACAAGGATTTGGGGCAACCCACTAACGTGGATGCATCAGGCTGTTACACCATGGAAATCCCATAGTGAATTCGTCTTTGCATCTTATCATTTTCCCTCCACCTTGTTGTGTAGTGTAAAGGAAACCTATCTACCCCTATCTACCTGAACTTCACAGCCAACAAATTCATAGAAAATGAGCAAAATACCAGCTTACCTTGGAGCAACTCCCTAGCAACAGCGCCAAAATGTTGGGTAAAATTATCACAAATTAATTTACCTTCAATTTAATTATCGACCAGGACACGTAAGTTTTGAGTTGCTACACTGTATGTGCAGGGTAAAATAGTTTCAAGCTCATGCCTAGGGTAATTTTAATTTGCTCACAGACAAAGAAATGGAATGTAGTATGTGGAACTAACTACTCTATTGAATAATCAATACCAAAATTTGTTAAGTCTAACCTAAGGAAAAGGAATCAGCTTGCTGAGTACTATTTTACAGTCCACACATTTGTCAAATCCAATAAAATCTACAGCAATCTCAAACTATGCTAATTATTGATCTATTCTTTAAAACAAGCAACTAAGCAAGTAAATAGTTCGTTAAAGGAAACCCTACTTTCAAACCTGCCTACACAATGAATACTTTTTGATGAATCCTAATGGTCTTATACCTTTTTAACATCACCTCTAAGACTGCACTCATCACTCATAAAGAATCTTATACTAAACATGATGGCTCTTCTTAACTCTAATTCATACAAGCACTTATCATTCACAAATAATTACTAGAAATAAATTTGCATTTTTACTAACTACAGACACACCTCCACTTGCATTCTATGCTCACAAAAATATCTTGGGACTATTCAGATAAAACACATTTCACTCTCATTTGTTTATCCTACGAGACTTATCTTCGAACCATAGGAAACAAACACTATCAAATATTAATGAACTGTGCTTTTTCTCCTTAATTTCATTCAAGATTCTGAAATAAGCAAAGCATAACTCCAATCCTCTATATAACCAGTTTGAAATGCTATCCTAAAAACCCTATAAACTCTATAAGCTAAAATCTCTATAAATGCTATATACTTCTAAAACCTCTGTGAATTCCGTAAATGCTGCAAGTTCTTTAAATTCTTTAAAGCAATACAAATCTTTGAAACACTCCACAACCTGGTAAACTCTGTGACATAAAATAATTCTGGACAAGAATTTTAACCATTCAATAATCAGTATCACTTCTGGAAATAAAAGAAATCTGGAAATCTAAATCCAACTCTCACTGCTCTTCAAATCTCTACTCTACTAAATCGAACCTATAGACAAAGATAAAAGTAACTATTCTATCCAAAGGTGTTGAGTAATGCAACCAATATTATCACACACATTTCAATGACATCGACTAGCTTAATGTAAGCATGTATTTCATTCTCAAATCACAAGCTGTTAAAAACCATTAGCATACATCCATAAAAGACGGTATCAAAATATACAGTGTAACTTTACTTACAGCAGTAAAAACAACGCTATACATAGATAACCAAAGTTGAAGGTGGGCCCTGCCTTCAACACATATAAATATGAAACTAAATCTTTAAGAAAGTAAATGCAACTGTTGATCAATTAATAAAAATTCAGAGTTTTACAGTGTTTTCTCTCTGTCCACCCTTAGGGTTTCAGTGTCATATTTATACTTGAACCACAAAATGAGTCGACCATTGAGCAAGGATCAACCCCATCCCAACAGATCTACACTTATCCCGATCAATAATGCATAACATAAATCAAACGATTGGATTCGGATTTCCTGGAATCCATACATTGCTGAAGATTGAGGGCAACGATTTCTTGAGCAAATGACAGCTACAAGACAGCACCGGGTAACTTCATATGCATCCTGGAAACGATTTGAAACCAAACGAGACACTATCTCTGGCAACAAAATCCCCCAAATCACTGCATCAGTCAACATAGACTCCTTAAGTGTCGAGACAAGCGTTGAATCGAACAACCAAAAAGGACCCTGCGTGAACAATAAATGCTTGTCAAATGACCAATATTTAAATAAAAACTAAAGTTTCATTGTATAAATTAAAACCCAACAAAATAACAAATAAACTAATGAAAAAAATATCAAAAATTCACCTGTTAGAGCACCTTGTAATGTTGCCCTTGAAAAGGCATATTCAAGCACAAAACAAAATTAGATAAAGTTGAATATACTTGATCTCATGGAACTTTGAACTAGAAATAAGGTGTTGAACAAGTAAAAACAGGAGGCCATCAAAGCTACTCAAGGCTAGATTTATCTATCCGGTTCCCTTGACTAAATGGGTATCCAACCCTATCTACGTTGATAAGAAGCAAGGAATTATCTGTGTATGCACTAACTTTAGAGACTTGAATAATTCTTGTCCTAAATATAACTTCCCCACTATTGGGTGTTATAATGCCTTAATTAATTCACCAAATATTCAATTATCGACCGAGGTTGGTAAACCTAGAGTTGAAACAAAATATATGCAAAGGTAGAGGGGTTCATAGGGTGTCGTGGAAATATTTTAACAAGGAAAAGATCGAAATATATTTCAAAATGAAAAACTGAGTCAAACTCGTAGAAATTCAACTATTAAGGTCATTAAACCAGAACAGAGTATTAGACTAGAGCAGTATCAACCTATACTACTCTACTCTATAAACAAATACTGGAAAGTAAAAATATAAACAATACTATTCTAAGAAAGTAAACTTCCTATTAATCGACTATTCCACTTCTTAATCTAAGAGTTAGAAAGATTCATAAACAACATTAGAAACTAACTATACAATGAATTATAATGTTGGAAACAATATTACCACAACTGGATATACTTTACGAACTTCAACAACTAAACTATACATGCAACTAACAAATATACATAATGTTTAAACTAAACTATCTAGTTCCACTCTCCTTGGCGGCTCCGAGGATATGCATTCATTGTGATTGAAACTGGAGAAGGAGTAGTGTCAAAATGTATTTCAAAATAAGTAAAGAAACTAAATGGGATTAAATCTAGTTTAACTTCTACAAATATGTGCAAACTAAGGAATGTCCAATTACAGGTGATGGTAAACATGGTGATTTATTCCATAAGCAAATGACTCTTAATTAAGGAAGATGTTATAAACAACTAATATATTAAGAACAAGATTCTTTTTAAGGATTAATTTTATAAACAAATAATTCTTATATGAAACAAATGTAAGGGAAAAAACCAACTTATAAACAAGTAAAAATTTAATTAAAGAAGCAAGTAGAAAACTTAATGAAGGAAGCAAGTAGAAAACTTAATAAAGAAAACTTAATGAAAGAAGAAAGTAGAAAACTTCAGGAAAGAAGCAAGTAGAAAACATAATAAAGAAAACTTGATAAGGAAGATCCTTTAAACACAAAGATATACACAAAGGTAAACTAGACTGGAGATAAACTTATCAAACATTATAGCAGTAATAAGTGAGAAGATCAGACACCAAAGAAACAGAACAGAGCATAATTCAAAGCATACTAAGGTAAGAGGAGGTGAAAGATAAGGATGGAACTTGATAAATAATTTGAATAATCGAATCTAAGGTTCTAATGGTAAATATAACCATTATCTAATTACCAAAACAAAACAGAATTCAAAAGCCAAAGAAACAGAACCTTTAAACGGGCTTAAAACAAAATGGGAATATCGCAGGCTGAATGAAAGACTAGATAATAGACTGAACGGATAGTCTGAATGAAAGGTTGAACAAGCGGTATGAATGATAGTCTATATACATAAAACAGTGGAAAGTGGCCTAAATGATCTAATTATCAGCTAATTTTGTGCATATGGAAACAAGATGCATAAAGGACAGTAAGTGGACTTATTCAGTAATCAAACTAATAGTGAAAATACTTATGCTAATTCATGATTATAAAGAAACTAATATCTATAAAACAAACTAAGGTATAACAAAAGTAAATTCATAACAAAACAAGAGTTAACAGAACTAAGCCTACTGTAAATTGATTCTAAGATATAAAGCAATTCAGATCTATGTAACTATCGATATAAAATTGAACAACAAGTTGTAAAACGACTGGAAAGGAAACTAACTATGTGCGCAACTGGTTATGTAATTCTAGAAATTAAACTATATTGACTGCAAATTAATACTCATAATAAGACACATGCAACGGGAGATAGTAAAACAAATGATTAAAGGAAACTAAATTACATACGCAAACTGGAAATGAAACTATACTAACTGCAAGAAAGGAGATGACAAAAATACACACGGAAATGGAGACCACTAGTTGTTGAGGGGCCCTCTCAGCAATCAGGGTTGTGCTTCAATCACTCACAAAGATAGGGGCATAGATGAATAGCAGAAATATAACTTATATTAAAATTCAGAACATTATTACAGAGTTTCTCTCTTAATGTCGACTAATTAACATGCTAACTTATGCTCTCACTTGGAGGTAGGTATATATAACATTTACAAGGATGAGTAAGTCAACCCTTTTAGTGGTCAACCACTCCTCAAATAGTGAATCATTATTACAAACAAATGACAATATGCCAACGCATAGTCATTCTCCTGCTCCTTTGTGCAGCGGTTCTACTCACGCGGGCTGTGGCATATAGTTTCTTGTTGACATGGACATGAGTCGTGGTGTCAAACAGAGAAGGTAGGATGGCAAGCCTTCTAAAGCGAGGATCATCCAGTCATCAAACATGTGGGAAATGGAGCAACTGAAAACTATTCTACACTTTAACGTTTGGTAATAATCCAACAAACAGTGCGTGGTTTGATCGACGGGCTAAATGGCGAGTTGGATGTGATCTACTCATATCTAGCATGGATGCATGTCCAATATCAGCTCATGCAAATATTATGACCTACAAAACAATTTCATATATCAAACAAATTTCCAAATATCATCAAAATGATTAATAAAATCATGAAATAATAAGAATAACCCAGAATTTGCATAAATCCCAAATGTATTCATACCTGAGGCTGAATGATAAGTTGTATGACAGGAATATGTCAAAAAGGTGACAAAATAGATGTCAAAAGAGTAATTTATCATTCAAAAATAGTAACAAAACTGGGATCAACATTCCCCCAAACCAGAGAGATGCCAGGTCCCACTGAGCAAAACAAAGATGAGTCAGGAAGAAGGCTGAGCTGCGTTAGCAGCTGCCTTCGACTTAGTAGATGAAAAAGGGGATTTAAACTTCAATTTCTTGGCCTAATATTTTAAAACAGCGCACCTCTCTTGTCAATAGTTATATGATGAAGTAATAGCCTTATTGAGGTCTTCAACAGCATTAACTTGCAAATTCAAATCCTTATTCTCTTAGTGAAGTTCTGTGATTAACTTGACGTATTCTTCATTCTAACTCGCTGACTATGCTAATTCTTGAGTTAATTGGCCTATTTTTGGCTGATTAGGAGTGGATGGTTCTGTATGCTGCTTGGGGTTTGGAGGCAGAATCAATTCCCTGGATGGTATCTCGAGGGCAACAGAGGGAACTTGTCTTTCAAGAATCATGCCCTGAGCAGGTGTAGGGACAGTCTCACGAGCAGCATTTTTGAGAGAATTCGACTGAGACATTAACCAATGTGAACAGAGGTGAATATGGTTCAGGTTTATCTACCTCAGCCATGCTGTCTGGATGGCCGGTCTAAATATCGGGCTAAACCATTGTCCAGAAAATGGGCCAAAAAATGGACTGGGAAAACTTCACCTTCTTATCCCTGGTATGAATTCGTGGAAAAGGTATAAACTCAACAGACACAGGATTAACAAGGGTAGAATCAGTATATGGCCTTGCCTCTGATGTATCTTCATTGATGTGCATGATGTTGGGTCTTTTCTTCTCTGCGGATGGGTTTTTACTGGATTCGTGATTACGGAGATGCCTAGGGCGTTTTAGAATATTGAGGTGGGGTTTTAGTACTTTGAACACAAAATTATCCCATGTCGGATTCCTCGCTTTGAGTTTATCCAATATTAGGAGCTTGATCAGGCTATGGTGATACAAACTGCCCCTAGGATTAATGGTATTCTTCCTAACTTTTCTTGACATTTTCTCCAAGATTTTTAGGAAATAAAATGGAAAATTGAGAAGCTGTCGATTAACAAAATGCGGCAGTAAATGAAGATGGAAATATTTGAATACATTGAACTTACCCTCACAGGTGATAAGGAAGATGATGACGAACAAAGGGTTAAGGTATTCTGGCTTAATCCATTCTCGATGGAATCCTTTGACACCTGCAACATGCTAGTACTCTAGCTTGAGAGCAAAGTTGTGGGACGACCAGGGAGAAACTAGTGTTTGTGCCAGCAAGTACCTTCTCTTGGGAGATTAGTCACGAGGGCATTAGTCTCCTCAATTACCTAGAAAATGAGATGACCAACCCTGCCCAACTTACCATCAAAACCCATCGCAAAAATCAGCAAAATTTCTTTGTCATACCCCTACAAGAGGTGAAGAAATGGGTTCCACCTAGCCCAGAATAAAATCTCCCTACATTCTCGAAACTCTGGCATCTGGAACAGATCCTGATAGTTTTCGATCTCAAGACGGTTCTGCATTGTTTAGAGAGAGGAAAAGATGCAAGGTTTGCAGAGGGTATAGGAAGATGGTGACTAAAACGACTCTGCGGGGAAAACGGTAAGTGAGGGTGATAGAATGGAAAGAAAATCGCAAGAAGGTGAGTTTAAAACATGCTTGATATGAACGATTGAACGATCACAATAGACACTTGGCACGTTTATATGATCATGCCATCATGGCGAATATCGAATCATGTTTCATCAAAGGACGCATGCATTAATGAGTTCGTAAGGTTTTGATCAGTTCAACCATGTCCAAAGTAAAACTTTGGACAGTTGAACATATTAATCAATATGATTTCATAAACCACATTCACAACCATAATAACTTGAATTAACAAGATGATTGATCACTTGATGGTTTACGAGTGGAATTAGATAAGAGGATAAGTGTAATGGTAGTATAATGATGACTGAAAAGTTCCTAAGGTCATATCACATCCATATGGGGTTTAAACAAGATCGTATCATGTCAAAATCATACAAAATCATCGGTCGAAATTAGTCTTAATAAAGTCATAATGTTATTATAAGCATGTAGATGTGACTTAATAATTATGCGTATAGCTCAGCTAACTTAACATTTTCCCCAAAAACATGATTAAACTAACACCATAACATACTTAACCATTAGTGCTATAATATCACAGTTTTTCTTCAGATCATCATTTGGCATTCCATTCGAACCAGCATTCGACCCTTCATATGGTCCTGCATATGATCCTTCATATGGATTTTTTGTAAAAAATATGCTTCGCTGGATCGGGTTGCTGCTAATCATGTAGTGAATTTTTGTAGGCTACCAGCCCACAAGAGGATCATATAGAACAACTCTATTGAATATTTAGTTGCGTTCTTCCTTATTCATTCAAGATTAGGATCAGGTCCTGCTACTTGCATCATCCCGAAAACACTTGTCATTTTTCAGAGATAAAGGAACATTTTATGAATATTCAGAAAAATAAAGATAGTATAATCTTCCCCCACAAACCAAAAATATGGCGTGTCCTCAAGCCATGCAAGAAAAACTAAGTAATTTCAAAATAGTTTAATACAGAGTTCTATCATGCTATTATTATTTTGTAAGAAAAAGAAAGACTAATGAATAATTAGAAATGATTAAGATATGTACATTCATCAGAAAAATAAAAATGCTCAGGAAAACCAAATGAACAATGATAGTATAACTTGAAAAATGCCATAAGAAAAGCTATTCAGCATGCCTCATTGTAAGGATTTCTTGTCATCTCAAGAATATTTTGAGTTTACCCTATGGAGTTTGGGAGATTTTATAGCTATGGGTCCCATTTCTAGGATAATCATATCCTGGGTACTGGTTGAATTAGATTGCCAGGTCCAAGCCCAACTTGCAGCCATTCTCTAATAACATCACAAACAATTGGCCTAAACATGTAATTATATATTCTGGTTTATATATATATATATTACCATTTTTGACGAACAATGTGTATAGTGGTGCATTAACCATGTCTCTTTTACTGGATATTGCCTCGCTGCCAACAGGCATGTTCAGTACCCCGGCAGGTTTATCTTGGTACCATGCAAGCATAGCCCCACTACCAGCAGGCTTGTTCAGTACCCCGACAGGTTTACTTGAATTTACTGAGCTCCCTTGTTTTAAGATGTTACTTAGCATTGACCCACTTCCAGCAGACCTGTTCAGTACCCTGGCAGGTTTGCCTCATATAATGATTTTAAATATATGGAAGTCAATTGGTACTAGAGCATGTTAATCCTACTAAACATATAATTCAACTTTCTAGAGAAAACCTTATAAGTAACTTTTATAACGGCCAAAACTGTAGGTCATGTCAAAAGAGAATAACTTAAAGTTGTCCCTTGACCTCTCAGTCTATCTCCTTCATAAAAGATCAATAATGTTCCCCACAAGCAAAAATTCCACTTACTCGTGAGTTACCACAAAAATGCTTAAGAGACAATTTTTGATAATAAGTATAGGATGAATTAGTAGTCCATAGGTGTAACATCAGAATCTAAATAACATGATGATTACAGTAGGTCTTTCAAGCAACTGTTCCAATAAATCAGAAATGTACATGTCTTAATCAAAATACCATATATAAAATCATAACGAATCATAGAGAAAATGATATACAAACAATTCTTTTAATTTTCACTATAAACTTTCAATTTTCGAAAGTACCCAAAAAGAGTTAAGATACATTGTGAGTCTTTTAGTGCACTTCCCTTTTTAGATAATACCTCATGAGCTGCTTATAGAGAGAAATTATTTGTAATCAAACTGTAAAATCACTCGTTAGATGATTCATATTTATTCATAACAAAAGCATCTATAAAATTCATAAAAATGAGAAAAAGGAAAAGAGTCTTCCTGTTTTAATTGACAATACTTCAACAGGTGATCATGGGAATGAATCCTCTATATAAATGCAATTAATTTGTTAGAAATGAATCTTATTTATTCGGGCAAACACAAACATATTTACATATATACAAGTAATGACAACCCATAATAACTTGAAGGATCAGCAGGAGGAGGAATAATTTCCTCTTCAACCAGTTCCATCTCCTTCTGCTGCAAAACATTTTGTACAAAATCCTGTTTAGATATTGGTTGGTGGTAAATTCTAAGTTTGTGTCCATTTACTACAAAGGAAATTTGTGAACCATCAATTGTCTTAATTTCTACTGACCCATTATCGAAAGCTGTAACTAATTCATATGGTCCCATCCAACGGGTAGTTAATTTTCCTTTAAAATATTTGTACCTTGAGTCGAATAGTAATTCCCAATCCCCAGTATTAAATTTATTTTGTGTAATAAATTTATCATGCCATTTCTTCCATTGATTTTGTATTAACATTGTTCTTTGGAGTGCATCCTGCCTAATTTCATCTAACTCATTAATCTGTAAAACTCGTTGTTTATGTGCCTCGTCCAAATCCATGCCTAACTGTGTAGCCATGCGAAAGGTCTTAACTTGGAACTCTATAGGTAAAAGGACTTGCTTTCCATATACTAGCTCATAAGGGGTATGTCCAGTAGTGTTTCTCCATGTTATCCTATAGACCCACAAGGCCTCTAGGAGTATATATGCCCAATCCTTATGATGTAGCTGAATAGTTTTAGTTAAGATAGCTTCCAATACCTTATTGGTTGACTCTAACTAGCCATTAGCTTGTGGATGGTAAGATGAGGATTTGCAATGTCATATACTATATTTCGTGGTAAGCTCTTTCATTAATTTAGAGGTGAATTGCAAGCCTTGGTCAATGGCGATTTCTCTTGGCACCCCAAATCGAGTGAATATTTCTTCATATATAAATTCTACCACAAATTTCTTTGTAGCTCTAAACAAAGCTTTAGCTTCTACCCATTTGGTAACATAGTCTATGCAAACCAGGATGATATTTCTTCTTACGGGACATGGGAGAAATTGGTCTTACAAAATCAAGAGCCCACTTTATTAGAATTTGAATTCCATTTAGATCTTCAAGCAGAGAGTTTTGATCATGTTTGCAGCAATTGAATGGAGAATGAACATACAAACTAAGAAAAACAAACACAGGAAATGGACAATTATTGCTCAGGAATTTACAGTATATTCATCATAATAAATCCAATGTACAATAGGTTACAAATAGGAAGAATTCGAATGCATTAGGTAGCAATTCTAATCTACCAGGTGGATCTGACTGTATCTAACTGAATCTCTAACTCATGGTCTATCAATCAATATTGGAGTCCAACAGATCAACTCCCTAATGTTCAATAACTCAATCAATTAGTGTAATATAGTTAACTCAGTGCAACTGAGTGTGGTAGGTAGGAAAAGTAATCCTCCCATGCATCCATGCATTATTAGCGCTAGATAACTGATTGTGAAGTAACTGACAAAGTCAAAATCCAAAGATCAACTCCCTAATGTCCAATAACTCAATCAATCAGTTACAGCTAGTTAACTTAGTGCAACTGAGTGTGGTAGGTAGGAAAAGCGCTCCTCCCCATGCATCCATTCATTATCCATGCATTTCCAGCACTAGATAACTGATTGTTAAGTAACTGAATGTAACCGGGGGCTAACTAAGACTAACTAGTTCCAACTCCACCTAACTGATGGACGTTGGTGCTAGGACTCCCAGTTTCTCCTAAAATGTAGGGATTGGTCTAGGAGTCACCCAAACTAATGCATGCACGTGTAGTAAGTGGAAATTAACCTCTAGTAGTGTTCCCTGCACTCTAGTAACTGATCTAGGTGGCCCCATCAGTCCAAGTGGACCCAATGGTACTAGTGGACCCAAATAATGAATTAAGGTTCTTAAGTTAGGAAAATATAATCTAATAGACAGTATGGTCAAGGGAGGATTAATAATCATAACACCCCCCTAAATCCTAACTTGGAAAACTATGGGCCCTGGTAACAAGACCAAAGGTCACCCAAATACAATCTAAAAGAAACAATGCCGCTTAATACAACCGATGAAATAGGGGAAAACCTCATGGGAAAAAACCCCCATCAAAATATGCAGAAATACAAATTTTGAAAAAAACTTGTGAAAATATTTATTGCTACTATGCAACAGCAGTATCTTGGTTCTTCTATGCAAGTGAACCCATGAATCCAAACAAATTTCTTATATCTGGAGGAATCTTTCTCTTTGGAAGAAGAACAATGTACCCAACTCAATCAGAAATATAAACAGTTGCACAGTGAAAAATGGACCCATGTAGAGCAGCTGAAATCAACTGAAGAGAGGGTAAAAGTTATTGAGAATTCAAACCATGTGAGGAACACCCAATAACCTGATATATTTCATCCTTGAACAGCAAACAATGACTGGTAAAATCATCCCCAAGTGTTAGGAGCAAGTGTCTAGGCAGATGCAGAATGTCTCCCTCTTTACTAGTTTTGTGAGGAGATGAGCATGTGACCAAAGGTAGAGAAGCCCTGGGACTGTGCAGAGAAAATGATTGAGCTCCATAGTATGATATAGCTTTATAAATATCCAATATCTCACAAAATTTGATATCATGAAATTCATAAGAAAGAACTAACATTGAATCCTCAACAAAAAAATTGAAACAGACTTGCGATGCTTGATTTATCACACCAAAATTGATGAAACCATTTATAAGCAATACTAAAAGCTATTGAATATTGAAACCTGAATCACATATTATTAGATCAGAAAATAAATCATATCCAAAAATATTCATATCAGATCCAAAACTTTTCTCCACCAAGACGGTAGATGCATAATTTTCTCCTTCTTCAAAATTCTGATCTTTGGTACATGCAATCCTGTAGGAATTTACTGGAAGCTCTAGATTAATGAGAGTGAATGGATCACTCTTATAATATGATATTATTTCCATAATATCACTGATATTACTGATATGCACACCATCAACATCATTATAGATAGAGCAATCAAATTCCTCTACCGTTTCTGAAACAACTACCGGTAAACTATGCACAAAATTTAAAGAATTACTAGAGAATTTTTGCAAAGAATAGGAAGAGTGTTTTTCTTCACAAACAGAGATTTGAATTTCTTATTCTCAATCAGCCATGACAGGAGATTATATATCATATATCTCATACACTTTTGGAGCAGCAAGAGAAGGAGTCACTTCATGGAGACTTTCTTCCATTCAAATTGACTGTAGGGAAAAATCTGCTTCTTCTTCATCTTCAACAATTTGCTTTTCTGTAGGAGAGGGCATGAAATCATCATGTTGGATTTTATCTGAACCTCTCTCAACATATAATATTTTAGATTCATCTCCCATTTTACTGCTAGGTCCTCCTGATAAAGGGAAAGTGATGAAGGATTCCATGTAAGCAACCATGTGGTTGGATGCTCCAGAATCTATCACATAAGTCTTCGACACAGAGAGGCTTCCATGAAATAATTTCTCATCTTCTTCAATATGCTCTTCATCATAATACATCACTTCCCTTCATGGAAGGGAAATATTGTTCTGAACACATAGATATTTCATCTGGTCGAGGGTCTTCTTCATGCACGAGTCTTCTAGATGAAAACCCCTCATACATTAGGGACACTTTTTCTTTTTCCTCTTAAAGCCAAAGGCCCTTTCGGAAGTTTTCTGATTCGAATCAGCTGCTTTTGGATCCTTCTTCTTTGATTGTTTGGAAGATTCAGTAACTAGGAAAGCTTGATCTTTGGAGGTCTTGATGACTCCCATTTGGATCAACTTGTCTTGCTCCTTGATTAAGGACTCAGAAAAAGAATCTAATGAAGGAACCTTCCAATCAGGAAATATTTCCCGCTTGGAATGAAATATGGAAACAAATACATAATACTCATGGCCTAGTTTCTTGAGTATGGAAAAGACATTCTACTCATCCTTCCGCTCTATTCTTCACTGTCTGCATTGAAGTACTAGAGACTTGAATTTAGTAAATAATTGCTCAATAGTCTCAAAACTGATAGGATGTAAAGATACAAACTCATTCTCCAGAATGTATCCCCGAAGCTCATCTTGTTTGTTAAACAAGCTATCAAGCTTCTCCTAGGATTCTCTGGGATTCCTTAAGCCTTCTAGGTGGAAGAGGAGATCTCTAGATATATAAGTACATAAGTACCTGAATCCTTCATCACAACGGTTTAGAAACTTGTTCCACTCAACCAGCTAATGAGGTTCAGCCTCCCATCCATGAATGATCCTGTGGTAGCCATGCTTGCACAAGGCCAGCTGCATATCAACTTTCCAATCAAGATAATTGGAAGTTGTGAGGATCCGTGGTTCAGGAGTATGTGACCTCATAATTGGTTCGGCTGGAAGACTTGTAAAGATTCACACAAGCTATGTAGCACCTATCAATTTCACTGCAATAACACACTAAAACTTATGAACTGTTAGAATCATGCTTTTCCTCCCGGCATGAACATGTTTTCAGGGTCCTTCATGCCCTCTCTGCTGCTCTAAATAAATCCAAAGCTAGAAAATTTTCACAGGGGACTTCTGTGGAAACCCGGCTTCTTCTGATGTTCGATGGGGAGAAACAAACATGAAATATGCCTGAGAAGGCTCTGATACCCTATTAGAATTTGAATTCCATTTAGATTTTCAAGCAGAGAGTTCTGATAATGTTTGCAGCAATTGAATGGAGAATGAGCATACAAACTAAGCAAAACAAACCACACAGGAAATGGACAAGTATTGCTCAGGAATTTACAGTATATTCATCATAATAAATCCAATGTACAATAGGTTACAAATAGGAAGAATTCAAATGCATTAGGTAGCAATTCGAATCTACCAAGTGGATATGACTGTATTTAACTGAATCTCTAACTCATGGTCTCTCAATCAATATTGGAATCCAACAGGTTAACTCCCTGATGTCCAATAATTCAATCAATCAGTTTAAGCTAGTTAACTCGGTGCAACTAAGTGTGGTAGGTAGGAAAAGTGCTCCTCCCATGCAGCCATGCATTAGCCATTCATTACTAGCGCTAGATAACTAATTGTGAAGTAATTGACAAATTCTGAGTCCAAAGATCAACTCCCTGATGTCCAACAACTCAATCAATCAGCTACAGCTAGTTAACTCAATGCAACTGAGTGTGGTAGGTAGGAAAAGTGCTCCTCCCCATGCAGTCATGCATTATCCATGCATTACTAGCGCTAGCTAACTGATTGTGAAGTAACTGAAAGTAACTAGAGGTTAACTAAGACTAACTAGTTCCAACTCCACCTAACTAATGGAGGTTGGTTCTGGGACTCCCAGTTGCTCCTAAAATGTAGGGATTGGTCTAAGAGGCACCCAACTGATGCATGCACATGTAGTAAGTGGTAGTTAACCTCTAGCAATGTTCCCCACACTCTATTAACTGATCTAGGTGGCCCCATTAGACCAAGTGGACCTAATGGTACTAGTGGACCCAAATAATGAATTAAGGTTTCTAAGTTAGGAAAATATAATCTAATAGACAGTATGGTTAAGGGAGGATTAATAATCCTAACGCACTTCTCAAAAGGCTCAATCATGACCTAAGGCTATAATGGCATCTCATTAGATGGCGTAGGTCTACCCATTCTTTGGAAACTATCACATCCTTTAACATATCTAGAAGCATCCTTAAAAATGCTTGGCCAGTAATAACTAGAATGCAATCATTTGTATGTCATCCACTTGTTATAAAAATTTCCCCCACATGGCCCATCATGGCATGCACGGAGGATTTATGTCATCTCGTCCTCTCGTACACATCGTCTAATAATAAGATATGGACCAGTGTGAAAGAGGTCATTATCAACCTAGGAATAGTTAGCACTCTAGACTATAATGAGGCATTTCTCGTGTGGGTACAGGTGGTTTGGTAATTTCCCAGTTGCTAAATAATTGGCAATATCTGTAAACCAAGGGGTTTGAACAGACACAGCAAATAAATGTTCGTCGAGAAAAGTATTGTCAACAATTTTAGCACTATTATCATGTTGAATACGATAGAGGAAATCTGCTACCAAATTTTCTCTACCGGGTCGACCAACGATAGTGATATTAAATTCTTGTAATAGAAGAAGCCATCGGGTCACTCTACCATTGGTAATTGGTTTATTCATCAAAAATATGATGCCAGAATGGTCTGTATGCATGAAAACTTCATATCTTGTAATATAATGACGAAATTATTTAATAGCATAGACTACGGCCAAGAATTATTTTTCAGTGATAGTGTAATTCAGTTCGGAAAGAGATAATTTCTTGCTAACAAAGTAAATGGCATAATAAGCTTGGCCCTCTTTTTGTCCTAGGACTCTTCCTATGGTTGTATCAGAAGCATCAATGGATATATGAAAAGGAAGGGACTAGTTGGGACCCCTAAGTATTGGTGCCGCTAATAATTTAGCTTTTAAGACTCCAAAATCACTTTGACAAGATTCATTCCATTGGAATTTTGCATCCTTTGTAAGCAGCATAAACATTGGTGCAACTATTTTAGTGAAATTTTCAATAAAACGACGATAATAGCCTACATGGCCAAGAAAGCTCCTTACCTATTTTTGAGTTCTTGGAGAGGGAATACCAAAAATTACTTCTATCTTAGAAGGATCTACCTTTATTCCTTGGGAATAAAAATGATGCCCCAAGACTATACCTTCTGTTAATAACATTTTACATTTTTCATGACTAAGGGCTAGGTTTGTTTCTTGACAATGAATCAGGACCTTCTCAAGGTTATCAAGGGACTTTGGAAAGGTATTACCATAGGCTATAAAATCATCCATGTACACCTCTACACAGTTATGTATAAGATCAGTGAAAATCCCTAAGACTTCTCGCTGAAAAGTGGCAGGTGCGTTACACAAGCCAAATGGAAAAACTCTATAGGCGTATGTTCCCCAAGGGCATGTAAAAGTGGTCTTATCCTGATCCTCGGGTCCTATTAAATTTGATTGTATCCACTATACCCATCAAGAAAGGAAAAATATTTCTTACCAAACAGAGTATCTAGCACTTGATCAATAAAGGGTAAAGGGAAGTAGTCTTTAAGAGTGGCCTTATTCAACTCTCTAAAATCGACACAAATATGTCATTTCCCTGTGAATTTATTTGGGACTAACACTAGAGGGGACACCAATTTACTGTCGGATATAGGATAGATGAAACCGGAATTGAGAAGTTTTTGTAACTCCTCTTTCACTATATATTTCAAAGCAGGGTTCATCCTCCTCTGAGGCTGCCTTATAGGGGATATAATGGCATCCATGTAAATATGGTGAATACAAGTGTCAGGGTGTATAACTTTCATGTTAGTGTATTCCCATGCAAATGCTCCAAATTGTATTTTAAGGACCTTAAGTAATTGTTCTTGTTGACTCTCGGTTAACCCTGCATTTATGTGTAAAAAAATTCCAGGGCTAACCTCAAAAGATAAGACCCCATATGCTCTTCAATTGCAAAGACACATGGTGTATTCACGAATGTTGAGAGAGCCATATTTTCCTGAAACTCATCTCCAAAAATTTGATCAAGTTGAGCAAAAGACTAAGGAAAATCTATACAAGTTGATGAAGAGACAAATTGGTTTAACACATTCCCAGTAGTCTGCTCCTGAAGTGCCCAGAAGTAGTCACTAGGAAAGAAGAGATCTTCAATATTTCCATCCCTAAAGTGGAAAACTAACCACCACAAGGTTTCAGTTACCGGTTGTGTCAGGGGGTATAAAGCCAATTTTTGTGTGGAAAACCCATTAGAAATGGTCATTTCCCCATCCCTACATCCTATGAAGGAGTTGGCAGTAGCCAACCATAGTCTTCCTAGTATAATAGGATTCCCTTTAGAAGGGTCCTTTGATTCTACTACCATGAAATCAATAGTATATTCCCATGAGGCTACTGATACAACAATGTCATCTAGAACTCCAATAGGTTTTACCGTAGTACGGTCTGCTAGTTCCAGAATTGAGGGAGTTGGTCGTAGAAATTGTCCCAACTATAAATCTTCTAAGATTGCAATGGTCATCATATTAATGGTAGATCCTAAATCGATAAGTGTATCATCTATGGTGGTATTATATACAATAACAGTTACTACTGGGACCCCTAGATTTGTATATTTTGCAATCCAAGACTAGTATGTTATACACTCAGACATCTCTCCTATAACATGAATTGTGAGGGGGTCCTTCTATTTCTTTCCTGGGAATTTAATACATAGTTCCTTTATTACCTTTCTGTAAATTGGTATATCCTTAATAGCTTGTAATAGAGGAATTTTGACACATATATTCTTTAGTTCATTCAAAATGTCGTACTCAGGATGGACTACATGTTTTTCTATTGCTAACCATTCTAGAAATGGAGGAATCCTTTGTTCCTTAATGGGTTCTTGCTGCAGATGGGTATGCACTGAAATATTTGGCACATCCTGTAGAAGAGTATCATTCATGGCTTCATTGGGGTCTTCTACTTGTTCATTTTCCTCACGAATGATGACTGATTACTTGGTTTTGTCATTCACAACTCTTCCATATCGTAATTGTATCTCATGTACAGGTCGTAGAGTCAAAATAACGTAGGATGGAAGATTTTGCAACTCAATGTTGTTAAGATCTTGAGTTGGATTATTATTTTGATTAGGTATCAGTTGTGTGCGTAATAATGTAGGTCATGGAGGGTTTCTATTTTGGAAGTGATGAGGTTGTTGTATAATAAGGAGGACTGGAGGCACAAATCCTGGTATCAATGGTTGGGTACTGGTTGAATGTTGAGGATAAGGATGAGTAGAGACAGGCGGTGACTGGGGTAGGACCCTCCACCCAATACTGTTGCTAATTAAATTGAGGAGGAGCAGGATACTGGGGTGGCCAATGCTGCCAACTTGTAGTGTTCCACTGTTGAGGTGGTTGGTAGGGTTGGTAATAAGGTGGGGGTTGTGGTGACAAATTATGATATGGTGGGGGGTCCCTTGGTTACCAAGGAGGCTTCCTTGAGGTTTCACCAATGTCCCCACTTTTATATATGGCTTGTAACCCTGGTAACGATGGGAAATCGTCAGTTGGATTCTCTTCCGTACAGATATGACATACGAAGATGTTATTTAATGGGCATTCCCATTGGGGATGTTTAGTTCTGCATCTTGGATAGAAAATTCCCATCACTACACGATCCTCTTCTTGTATTTTCTTAGCTTGTAACGCATCTAGTTGGGAACCCGTTGCTCCTAAAATATTAGTTTTGAAATTTTCCAATAGGTTTCCTAACTCTATCCTTGCGACTCCTCCTGAACTGGGAGTGTTTCCTTTTAGATTCCTATTATACAGTTCTCGAATATTCCTCCCAACTTTTCCCCTACTTCTATAGTAATTTCGACACATCTCCCCAATTTATGCGAAATATTTGTGGGATACATCGCCAAATGCCATGAGATTAAGGCTTTCTACCAAGTCTACTGAGATTCCCTTAAGGAAGAGTGTTTGTACTACATCTTCTCGAATATCATTATGTTTAGATTTATGTAGTGTATAAATAAATATTTCGAGATAGTCTTCCAAGCTCTCGTCTTCAAGTTGTATCTTTAAAATATCATTTCTAGAATCTTTGGGTTTGTAATACTCTTGATACTTCTGCAAGAATGTAGTATTCATATCTTCCCAAGTCCTGATACCGTATTCTCCTAATCCCATGAACCATATTAAAGCGGATTCTTTCAGTGTAGCAGGAAAGATTTTTAATTTGTGAGCATATTATAAATAATTATAACTTCTACAGAGGATGTCAAGTTCGAACAAAAATGTGTCTGGGTCTTCATTGCTCTTCCCATAGAACATAGGTAAGGAGGAAGGGGGGGTGTTCTTCATATTCACATCTTGTGCAATGTCTAAAATAGGGAACCCAAAGGTAGTCTCAGTTCGATTTTATCCTTCCCCTTCATCATTTCTAACCTTGTCATGATCTTCATTCTCTCCCCTTCTCTCCATGTAGTTTTTGGCTCCTAAAGAGTGTATACCTAGGAGGCTCCTTTCAAGGTGATAATGGAGCGTCTCAACGTTCTTTTTCAGGGGAGATATTCCTTCAATCAACTATACTCTTATTAGGTCCTATAGGGATGGTAGGTACTACTGTGGAGGTTTCAATATGTGAAATAATTGTATCTGTTGGGCTGCCAAAGAGATCTTGTACTTAGGAAGGATCAATCAAATTAACAAAGTTAGGATCCCCTACTAATGAGAAAGTTGTATCATTTGATTTCTGCACTAATGGAGGATTGAGGATTTCCAATGGTTGACCCTATTAGATTTCTTCAGAAATGGGGTCATTAGGATCTCCTGCTAGGATTTCTTCATCGTCTATGGTTTCTCCTATAAATTATTTAGGTCTTCAAGTAGAACTACTTCCTATGTGGGTTCTCCGATACCTTTCTGCTGAGTTAGTGGTTGGGGTATTTCATCCCCCGTAAAGGTTAGTAGGAATTTTAATAATTTTTTGAGAACTAGCTCTAATGTATCTACCCTTAGAATCTCTAGGTATGTTCATGAAAAACTAAACTAAAGGAAAACCTATGCTACCGGTACTGCTACCGCTATATTTGGGGGCGCCTGTTATAACAGATGCACATGTTCTTACCTCTTGTCTTCCCGCTCCCCCGCCACCAGCCTATTACTAAATTTCATAAGGAAATTCTATCTATTCTACCTTAATGAGAAACTCCCCAGCAACGACGCCAAAAATTTTGGGTGTTATAATGTCTTAATTAATTCACCAAATATTTAATTATCGGCCAAGGTTGGTAAACCTAGAGTTGAAACAAAATATATGCGAAGGTAAAGGGGTTCCTAGGGTGTCATGGAAATATTTTAACAAAGAAAATATCGAAAGATATTTCAAAATGAAAAACCGAGTCAAACTCCTAGAAATTCAACTATTAAGGTCATTAAACTGGAACAAAGTATTAGACTAGAGCAGTATCAACCTATACTACTCTACTCTATAAATAAATACTGAAAAGTAAAGATATAAACAATACTATTCTAAGAAATTAAACTTCCTATTAATCGACTATTCCAATTCTTAATATAAGAGTTAGAAAGCTTCATAAACAACTTCAGAAACTAACTATACAAGGAATTATAATATTGGAAACCAGATTACAACAACTGGATATACTTTACAAACTTCAACAACTAAACTATACATGCAACTAACAAATATACATAACGATTAAACTAAACTATCTCGTTCCACTCTCCTTGGGGGTTTTGAGGATATGCATTCATTGTGATTGGAACTGGAGAACGAGTAGTGTCAAAATGGCTTTGAAAAGAAGTAAAGAAATTGAATGGGATTAAATCTAGTTTAACTTCTACAAATATGTGCAAACTAAGGAATGTCCAATTACAGGTGATGGTAAACATGGTGATTTATTCCATAAGCAAATGACTATTAATTAAGGAAGATGTTATAAACAAATAATCTATTAAGAACAAGATTATTTTTAAGGATTACTTTTATAAATAAATAATTCTTATATGACACAAATGTAAGGGAAAATATAACTTATAAACAAGTAAAAACTTAATGAAAGAAGCAAGTAGAAAACTTAATAAAGAAAACTTAATGAAGGAAGAAAGTAGAAAACTTAATGAAAGAAACAAGTAGAAAACTTAATAAAGAAAACTTGATAAGGAAGCTCCTTTAAACACAAAGATATACACAAAGGTAAACTAGACTGGAGATATACTTATCAAACATTATAACAGTAATAAGTGAGAAGATCATAAACCAAAGAAACAGAACAGAGCATAATTCAAAGCATACTAAGCTAAGAGGAGGTGAAAGATAAGGATGGAACTTGATAAATACTTTGAATAATTGAATCTAAGGTTATAATGGTAAATATAACTATTATCTAATTACCAAAACAAAACAGAATTCAAAAGCCAAAGAAACAGAACATTTAAACGGGCTTAAAACAAAATGGGAATATCGAAGGCTGAACGAAGGACTGGATAACAAACTGAATGGATGGTTTGAATGAAAGGCTGAATAGGCAGTCTGAATGACGTTCTGTAAATAGAAAACAGTGGAAAGTGGCCTAAATGATCTAATTATCAGCTAATTTTGTGCACATGGAAACAAGATGCATAAAGGATAGTAAGTATACATATTCAGTAATCAAACTAACAGTGAAAAGACTTATGCTAATTCATGATTATAAAGAAACTATTATCTATAAAAAAAACTAAGGTATAACCAAAGTAAATTCATAACAAAACAAGAGTTAACAGAACTAAGCCTACTGTAAATTGATTATAAGATATAAAGCAATTCAGATCTATGTAGCTATCGATATAAATTGAACAATAAGCTGTAAAATGACTAGAAAGAAAACTAACTATGCACGCAACTGGTTACGTAATTCTAGAAATGAAACTATATTGACGGAAAAGTAATACTCACAATAAAACACATGCTACAGGAGATAATAAAACAAATGATTACAGAGAACTAAATTACATGCACAAACAGGAAATGAAACTATACTAACTACAAGAAAGGAGATGATGAAAATACACATGGAAATGGATATTGTTGGTTGTTGAGGGGCCCTCTCAGCAATCAGGGTTGCACTTCAATCGCTCACAAAGATAGGGGCATAGATGAATAACAAAAATATAACTTATATTAAAATTCAGAACAGTATTACAGAGTTTCTCTCCTAACGTCGAGTGATTAACATGCTAATTTATGGTCTCGCTTGGAGGTAGGTATATATAACATTTACAAGGATGAGAAGGTCAACCCTTTCAGTGGTCGACCGCTCCTAAAATAGTCAACCATTATTACAAACAAACGACCATATGCTGACACATAGTCATTCTCCTGCTCCTTCATGCGGCGATTCTACTCATGCGGGCTATGGCATATAGTTTCTTATTGACATGGGCATGAGCCGCGGTGTCGAATAGAGAAGGTAGTATGGTGAGCCTTCTAGAGAGAGGATCATCCCATCATCAGACGCGTGGTAAATGAAGCAACTGAAAATCGTTCTACACTTTAACGTTTGGGAATAAGCCAACAAACAGTGTGCGGTTTGATTGGAGGGTTGAACGGTGAGTTGGATACGATCTACACATATCTATCATGGGTTCCTGTCCAATATCAACTCGCACAAATATTATGACCTCCAAAACAATTTCATATATCAAACAAATTTCCAAATATCATCGAATTGATTAATAAAATCATGAAATAATAAGAATAAACCAGAATTTGCATAAATACCAAATGTATTCATACCTGAGGCTGAATGATAAGTTGTGCGATAGGAATATGTCAAAAAAGTGACAAAATAGATGTCAAAAGAGTAATTTATCATTCGAAAATAGTAACAAAACTGGGATCAACACCCATGCCATTCATAGACCAAATTTTGGATGAGTGTGCGAGAAGTGAGGTATTTTCATTCATGGACAGTTTTTTAGGATACAATAATATTCAAATCAAACCTGAGGACCAACACAAGACATTTTTCATTTGTCCTCAGGGCACTTTTGCATACCAAAAAATGCCCTTCAGCCTTATAAATGTTGAAACTACATTTTAGTGGAAAATGACCTTTTCTTTTCACAAACTTAAGAGAATTATTGAAGTCTATCTGGAGGACTTAGCTGCTTAGTTTCATTTGATATTGGATCATACAAATCATTTGTTGATGATCTATGGAGAGAGACCCAAAAAATAAGAAGCCCTAGCTTCTGCAGCTACACAGTGTCTTCTTCTCCGGTTAGCTCTGATACCATGTTATATTTTTATCATTTAATCAATATGATCTAGGATATTATCTAAAAGAATAACATGCACAATGATAATCACAAGATATAAGAGACACAAAGAGTTTTCCTCGGGGAAACCATAAAGGAGAAAACCCTGCAACTTCCTCAGAGATAGAATGAGCACCAATAGCAAAAGTAAAACCCAAAAACACAAAGATGATCTCCGACAGGTGTTCTCTCTCTCACTTGTGTGAGATCCTCTTCTCTCACTCATGCGCTACAGTTGAGTGAGTGTGTGTTTCAAATAAACAGTCTCACTCTCTAGTTATACTTTTTTTCCACTTGACATTTACTCTACAGGGTCGACTTCTCTAGGAGAGTCTAATAACCCTAATACCCCTCAACTATGGGGACTATTGCTCTGAATTACAATGGAGGGTTAACCTCAATGAATTTACATTACTTTATTATATTAATGACTCTCCCGGTTGGAGGAACAAACATCTCTGTCGAGATACAATGAAATACAATATAAAATATACAAGTGATTACATTCTGAAGTTACAAATACATCAACACTCCCTATTAACTAGGAAGGTATTCTCTTGACATAGTTCATTAGCACAAATCTTCATCATTGCATCATCATCAAAGCCGGATCATCATCATCACTGCTTCTGTTATCTCAAGCAAATGGTGCTATCTCTCAATTATACTCGTCATAGGAAGTTCTACAGAGCCAACCTTGCTAGATGTAGGCCTAACCTCCACATAGGTCTTCACATATTCAGCACTTATATCTGACAATGTGAGGAACCAATCCAGCCACCATTTCAGAAAGGCACAGCACTTATATCTGACCATTGGAGGAACCAATATTGCCACCATGTTAGAAAGGCACAGCACTTACATCTGAACATGGGAGGAACCAATCTTGCCACCTTGTCAGAAAGGAAAAGCACTTACCTTTGACCATGGGAGGAACCAATCATGCCACCATGTTAGAAAGGCACATCACTTACATCTGACCATGGGAGGAACCAATCTTGCCACCATGTCAGAAAGGCACAACACTTACCTCTAACCATGGGAGGAACCAATCCTTCCACCATGTCAGAAAGGCACAGCACTTACATCTGACCATGGGATGAACCAATCCTACCACCATGTCAGAAAGGAATAGCACTTACATCTGACCATGGGAGCAACAAATTCTACCACCATATTAGAAAAGCACAACACTTACATATGACCATGGGAGGAACCAATCCTACCACCATGTCAGAAAGGATTTTGGACTCATCACCTTCCCTTGGAAGGAAACTTGATATGATGAACACTAGGATTCTCTCTGAAGTACTCAAACTTCACTCTGGCTAACGGCTTGGTCAACACATTGGCTATCTGCTCATCCGTCGCAACATATTGGAGCTTCAATGCTCCTCTCTGCACCATATCCCTAATATAGTGATATTTGACCTCAATTTGCTTTGACTAGTCATGGAACACTGGGTTCTCCAACAACTTTAAACAACTCTGGTTGTTGCAATATATACAAGTAGCATCCAACTGGATATCAAAAAAATAAGATAGTAGCTTCCTTAGCCACACTGCCTCACAACTAGCCGAACAAGCTACGACATACTCTGCTTCGGTTGTAGTCAGTGCCACATAGAACTGCTTCCTACTAAACCAAGAGATCACACCTAATCCCATACTGAACCAGCACCCCGAAGTGCTCTTCCTACCAATGGCACTGCCTGCCCAATCCTAATCCACATAATCATCCAGTTTAATCTTCTGATTCACTTAATATTTGAGCCCATAGTCAATTGTACCCTTCAGGTACCTCAGAATATGCTTTGCAGCAATCAGGTGAACATGTCTAGAATCCATCAGGAACTAGCTCAATGTATTCACAACAAAGAAAATACCTGGTCTCATGTTCATCAGGTACATCAATGACCTAATCATATGATGATACATCGTACCATCAACCGACCCTGGCAAAGCATCACTCAATAGCTTTAGATTCAATACCATAGGTGTGGTCATGGCCTTGCAGTTAGGATCTCTACTGCATACTTACCTTGTCCTAGGGAGATTCCATCTGCATTCTACCACACCTCCATACCTAGAAATTAGTGCATCATACACAAGTCTTTCATCTCGAACTTAGAAGAAAACTTCCTCTTCATGTCAGCAATCAACCCATCCTCACCTATCACAAATAGGTCATCCGCATATAGTAGGAGTATCACTGGGTTCCCTTCCTCAACCTCATAGTAAAGGTTGGAATCTTCTTTACTCTTGGTAAATCCCAAGCTAGTCAGGAAACTGTCAAATATGTCATACTATGTCCTGGTGCCTATTTCAAACCATACAAGGCCTTCTTCAATTTTCACACATGATTCACCCTGTATTGTGTCTCAAAACCGAGTGGTTGCTCCACATACACTTCCTCTTATACTACACCATTAAAGAACGTTATCTTGACATCCATCTGGTGTATCTTCCATTTCATTACTGCAGCCAAAGAAAGTATTGATCTGCTGGAAGTGTATCTAGATATAGGTGAAAAAGTCTCCTCATAATCTATCCCTTCTTTCTGGGAGAAGCCACGTGCCACAAATCTTGCTTTATGTTTCTCTATGCTTCCATCTATAGCATGATTAATCCTATAGATCCATTTGGAAGTTACAACAAACTTCCCTTCTGGTCTTGAGACCACATCCTTGAAATCGTTCTTCATGATCGACCGGTACTCCTCGATCATAGAATTCTTCCATTCTTTCTTTTCCATTGCTTCTTCATAGTTGGAAGGTTCTTTATCAATGATGTCACATAGTATGGCTACATAACTGGAGTAGGACCTACTTCTCTTCCTTTCACTGTGCATTTCTTATGAATCCCCATATCTCTCTGCACCTTGGATATCCTCTCGTACCCATGCAAGTTTCCTCTTGTAAGGATTCTTCTCCTGAGGTGGATCTACAGGTTCCTGAGGTTCTTTCATTTCTCGATCTTCTTCTGGACTTGCATCGTTCATAGTTGTATCTCGGATCCTGGGTACTTCTGTTTCTTCAATGTCTTCAACGGGTCTCTTTCAAGATTTGTTGTAAGCTGAGTCTTCGTTAAAAGTCACGTCCCTGCTGGTGTCAATCTTATTGAATCCTAGGAAATATATTTTGTAAGCTTTCGATCTTTCACTATATCCCACAAATATACCCTTCTTTCCTGAAGCATCTAACTTTGTCCTCTGTTCTTTCGGAATGTGTATGTACACTAGACAACCAAATATTCGTAGATGGATGACTTCTGGTTTCTTACCAAAGAAAACTTCTTTTGGTGTCTTGTTCTCAAGTAATCTATGCGGAGTATGGTTCTGTACATACACAGTTGTCCTAGCAGCTTCTTCCCATATATTCATAGGAATATATTGAACATGAAGCATTTCCCTTGTTGCTTCCATAATTGTTCTATTATTCCTTTATGCAACCCCATTCTGTTGTAGATTATATGGAGTGGTGGAATCCCTCTTAATCCTTGACTCTCTGCATAATTATTTGAATTCATCTGATGTAAATTCTTCACCATTGTCTGATAGAAAGGTCTTGATGTTCTTCTCTGTGTGGTTCTCAATCAAGGCTTTGAATTCCTTGAAATTACTGAACACTTCATCCTTTATTTTCAAGAAGTATATCCAGGTCTTCCTAGAAAAATCATCAATGAAAGAAACATAATATGCATACCCACTCAATGAACTGGATGACATCGGGTCACATACATCGGAGTGGATGATTTCCAAGATTCCTTTTTCGTTACTCTCACTGCATGGAAATGTCTTCTTTGTGTTCTTTCCCTTTGCACGTCCTTTGCAAATTCCTTCATGCTTTTCCTAGATTTCTAAAAGACCTTTAACATCTTTTCTTGCAAGTGGTAGTGCCCTACAGTGCACATATGCAATCCTTCTATGCCAAAGTTCACTTGGCTCTACTGAGTCATGGAACAATGCTTGTTTTGGCTAGCCCTTTAATTTGTATAATCCTCCCTCTTTCTCTCCAATCACTATTGGATCATCTATAGTATTCCCCTTTGGCCACATAAGGACTTGGCCCTCTACAAATGCAACCCTCATACCTTTTGCATCCAACGCAGATATGGAGAGAAGATTTTTCTTTAGTCCTAGTACAAACAAGACATCCTTCATCTTCATATATTTTCCAGTGTCTAGCTTATAGGAGTATTCACCATGACCTTTTATGGGATACTAGTAGTCATCCCCAAGTTTTACTTTGTGGGGTGACTCATGTTCAGATAATTTCACAAAGGATTCTTTGAATCCTGTCATATGTTTGGAAGCCCCACTATCTATGAGCCAATCATTGCTTCCATGTGTAACAATGCCCATGAGGGAAGAAATTAAAACATACTCTTCATCACTTGAAGAATATTCACTTTATTCTTTGACTCTCTTCCTGGGAGGTTCATCTTCCTCTGCAGTGTGAGCATGATGGTTTATTTTGATGGCCTTCTTCTTGTGGGAGATACCTTTATTTCTGGGACAATATTTGGCAAAGTGTCCTTTCTCATCACAGGTATAGCATATAAGTTTAGATAGATATTTGCTATATCTTCTAGGGATATCTTTCTGGTGAGAATGCTTACCTTTGGGATGATGGTGGTCCATTCTAAATTTCTTGGTGTGTGTTGTGAGATCTTGATCTTCACTTCCCATATTTTCTTCTCGAACTACTATCTAAGCTTCCTCTTGTGAGCATTCCTCCCATAGCCTACTAAAAGTGATTAACTTTATTCTAGAACAAATCCCTTGAATGAAGGAGTTCCATGACCTAGGGAGACCATTCAAAGTGGTCATCACAATTTATCCATTCTCTACTTATTCTTCTACTGCTTCAAGTTGTTCTTTGATTTGAGAGACCCTTGTAAACTATGATTGTATGGTCTGTGCATTTTGGATCTTTACATTCTTCAACTGGGTTCTCAAAGTCATCTTCCCATTTATATTCTTCCCTTCAGATATCTTGGTCAAGGAATCAAACATATCTTTAGGTGTCTTTAGGGAAGACACATGTGGTAAAAGGTGATCCTTGATAGAATCAGCAATAATCCTCTTAGCATTAATCAATTTCTTCTCGTGTAATGCTTTAGCCTCGTATCCCTCTAGAACTGAAACTTCTCCACTTATGTAGGTGTCCAATTAATTTTCTTCAAGAACCAATGAGATCCTATACTTCCATGCTCTCAAGTTTTCAGATCCTTCAAGATTTTAATCAAGCTTGGTGTGATGAGACATATTAAATGAGAACCTCAAATGGAAATACAAAATATTTAGATCTTACCAATTTGAGATGCTGGAACTGGATCTGGAGCTGATCTTCTACAGTGTTGGTTTTATAGTTCAGAGGAAAATTAGGGTTTTACTTTCCCAAAGCTATACCCAACCAAAAACTTCGATCTTGGTCTCTAAACTTTGATTTTGAGGAGGAGATCAATCCTATCTTGGGCTCACTCAAAAATTCCATTTCTGTGAAAATCCATAATTTCCTGCCGTAGTGGTAGGTCAAAAACTTAAAAATGCTCAAAATCAGATTCTGCTTCAACAAAAAGATGCACCCTTCAATGGAGAGTCAATCTATCCTCCTTTTTCTGATGATCTGTGGAGAGAGACCCAAAAAATAAGAATCCCTAGATTTTGCAGCTACACAGCGTCTTCTTCTCAGGTTAGCTCTGATACCATGTTAGATTTTTATCATTTAATCAATATGATCTAGGATCTTATCTGAGAGAATGACATGCACAACAATAATTACAAGAGACAAGAGACACAAAGAGTTTTCCTCGGGGAAACCATAAAGGGGAAAACCCCTCAACTTCCTCAGAGATAGAATGAGCACCAACAGCAAAAGTAAAACCCAAAAACAAAAATATGATCTCCGATAGTTGTTCTCTCTCTCACTTGTGCTAGATCCTCTTCCCTCACTCATGCGCTACAGTTGAGTGAGTGTGTGTTTCAAATAGAGAGTCTCACTCTCTATTTATACTTGTTTTCCACTTGACATTTACTCTACAGGGTTGACTTCTCTAGGAGAGTCTAATAAGCCTAATACCCCTCAACTACGGGGACTATTTCCACAACTTACAATGGAGGGTTAACCTCAATGACTTTACATGATTTTATTATATTAATAACTCTCCCGATTGGAGGAACAAACATATCCGTCAGAGTACAATGAAATACAATATAAAATATACAAGTGAATACATTTCGAAGTTACAAATACATCAACAAATCCGGTTGAATCCTCAAAAGTGCATCTTTTGCTTGAAAGTAGGTCACTTATTGGGATTTATCATTTCTAAGGAGGGGATTAGGGTCGATCCTCTTAAGGTTGAGGTAATACTTCACTTATCTCTCCCATGCACTATTAGACACCTTTAGAGTCTCAAAGGGATGGATAACTTCTTACGGAGGTTTGTTGTCAAATTTGTCATTTTGACTAAGGGTTTTACGTGCCTTTTGAAGAAGGGCACTCATTCTATCTCGGATGAGTTAGCCCAGGAGTCCTTCATTGCATTGAATAAATCCTTGGAATCAGCCTTCATGCTTAGTCCACCAGACTATAGCCATGATTTCTTATTATATGTGGCTGCATCTCAAGAGACAATTGGGATGGTTTTGGTTTAAGAGGGAGATGAGCTCCAAGATTGTGTTTTCTACTATCTTAGTCAGAATCTTATTGATGCTGAATTTTTTTACACTCACGTTGACAAGCTAGATTTAGCAACCGTTCATGCGGTTCAGCAATTGAGACATTATACGCTCCTTCACCAAACTATGGTTGTGGCTCATATCAATCCATTTCAGTTCGTCCTAACCAGACGGATGATAGAGGGAAAATATAGTAAGTGAATTTTTATCTTGCAAGAGTTCGACCTCGAGTTTGTTTTGGAAAAATCAAAGAAATCATTGGTCTTTGCGGAGCTCGTGTTAGATTTTCCTAGTTTGGATGAGGTTTAGGTTCACAAATATTCTTTTGTTTATGACCATATCTTCCTCATATCGATTGCGGACCCTTGGTATGTTGACATCATACTATATTTACAGACTTTGAATGTCCCTCCTCACCTATCATGGGATGAGCGTCGACATTTGCGACATTTTGCTAAGAATTTCCTCATTATCGGTGACTCCTTGTATCGCCATGGGGTGGATTCCATTTTACACTGGTGTTTGACTCATGAAGAGGTTGATATGGTGTTAAACCAGCGTAGATCCAAATCCTAGGCTCTATCAAGCGCCGAGAGGGATCAAATCTCTTCCTAGGTATCCATTGATTTGATTCAAACCAAAAGACACATATTTTTATTTAAGGTCCACATATAAAATTATTATTATTATTATTTAATATTATTTATGGCCAACATATTATTATTTTTTATTTTTTTAGGAACAAACATTACAACATTTGGTTTTAAAACCATATGCAAGGCCTTGCACACGGTCTTAAAACCATTTGCAAGGCCCATCCTAAACCATGTACAATAAAACCATGGGTTGTTTAGGAGGCCTTACACATGGTTTT
>LPNX010765591.1:80612-206256 GCA_001517045.1 Pseudotsuga menziesii
AAAACCATATGGAAGGCCCTCCTAAACCATGTACAATAAAACCATGGGTTGTTTAAAAGGCTTCGCACATGGTTTTAAAACCATGTGCAAGGCTAACATTTTTTTGCGGATAATTCAAATTTTTTTTTTTTTTTATTATTTTATTAGGTAGGAACATTACAACATCTCCCCCATATTGTGTTTTTTTCTTGATTCACATTTTTTTTACGGATAATTAATTTTTTACTTTTTTATTGTTTTGTTAGGTAGGAATATTACAACATCTTCCATTTTTTTTACGGATAATAAATTTTTTACTTTTTTATTGTTTTGCTAGGTAGGAATATTGCAACATCTCCTCCATATTAGGTGGTTTTTCTGGCTGACATTTATTTTGGCCTATAATTAAAAAAATTATTTGTTATTAATAAAAATAACGTTACGTAACGTTACAAGATCTCCCCCATACTGGGTTGTAGAGTGCCTCTCGGCACAATTATTGCCATGGTGGGGCGTGTGGTGGTAATTTATATGGGCTTGCTACAACCCAAAAAATATTGAGACCAGTTTATTACTACTCAACGATCTTTAAATATTGTGTTAATGCAGTCAAGCAATGCCACCCTTGATAGGTGTTTGCATGGAACATACATTCGCATCCCACCGTGTTGCACCCTATTATCATTGTTGGTCCGTTCACCAAGTGGGGGGTTGACTTTATGGATTTCAACCCATCTTCGGCTGGGGGGCACCATCACATCATAGTGGTCATGGATTACTTCACGAAATGGGTAGAGGCTATGCCTATGATCAAGTCTGACGGTGCGACAAAATCTCACTTCGTATTCAATCAGATTATCACTCGGCTTGGTATCCCGAGAGAGCTTATCATGGACCATGGCAGGAACTTTAAAAATAGGATGATGGATGAATTATCTTCTAAATTGGGGTATAAGCAAGAGTAATCCTCTTCTGGTAATTCGGTTTGTTTTTTATTTGCTCCTAGAAATACTTAGCTTTTCTTATTCCTTCTTCCAGAGTCCTAGGTTCATAGAAATCAATTCGGTCTTTGTAGGACTAAGGTAGTCCACTTAGAAAATGTTGGATCTTTACCTCCTCATCTTTAATATACCTGACATACCTCAGCAATTCCAAGAACTTGTTTGCATATTCCTTCGTGGTTTGTTGTCCCAATCTCAGCTCATGGAACTCTTTAATCTTGTCATCATAGTACCTATTAGAGAGGTACTTCTCCTTGAAATACTTCCAGAACTGCTTCCACACAATCTTCCTTTCATTGATCTTCTTTACTTATCTGAAATTATCCCACCATATGGATGCTCTTTCGGTCAAATTGAAAATCGCTACTCTAGCTTTCATATTCCCGGAATAGTCTTGGACTTGGAAATATTTTCTCATCCCAAGAAGCCAAGCTTCAGCTTCTTGACCATTATTTATCTCACCATTAAAGGTAGCAGGCCTTTCCTTCTTAAATTTATCTCATGAGTGGTTTTGGTAGTGCTTCCTTCTCTGATTCTCATGAGAAGAAGAACTTGAATCTCCAGTGGACCCTTCAGATTCAGATGACTCACTAGGTGATCTCTTTCTTCTTCTAGCAGTGTTCTTACTCCCTTCTGAATTTTCTGTCTGGTCCCCAGAGTTCATATTTCTCTGAATATTTGTCAAAATTTGCAGCATGGATACATTCAGCTGATTCTGCTCCTCCTGAGCCTTAACCAATATTTCATTATTTTCCTTGTAACTCTGCATCTCCGCCATTAGGCTTCTCATGGTAGCTGCAAAATCTGGGGCAGTCTCTTGCAATCTTCTCCCATTAGACTTTGTCTCGGTGTTTCCAACTTGGACATTTTCCCCCATCGCATATTCCTCATACTCATTGGTGTTTTGTACATCATCATGTAGGTTGTCAGTTCTCATGGTTGAACCACAACTCACTTTACCCAACTGCACTATCGGGAATGATGCTTTTGGAGGTGACTATGATTCTGCAAAATGTGTTAATAACATAGTTTGTTAAATTATAAATTTATAGCATTCTCAAAAATTCACAACTACTTACCTTCTTTTGGAAAAATCATACATTGACAACTTTTTCCAAAACACAAAATTTTATTTCACAAAGAATGACTGTCTGAAGGGGATGACGAGGGTCAGTGGGAAGCGCCCTAGTTTTTTTTTTTTTAAATATTTTGATTTCAAGCAATCTGGTGCATAAACAGGCTTCCATTTTTCATTTTTCTAGCCCCATAGATCTCACTAGAAAACCTTGCTGAATTTCTCTATTTCGGCCAAATTTTCAAAATTTTTACCTGCTGCATCGAAAAAAATTTAGACTTTCACCCACTATAGCGGCACGATCTTCATCTTCCATCCACCGTAGTGGATCCATATCCTTTTCTCATCCACCACTTCATCGACTTCATCTTCTTTTTCCTTCTGCTGCCGCATCGGAAGACTTTCTGAGTTTCATCCACCATAGCGGCTCCTTCACCATCTTCCATCTGTTGTAGTGGCTCTTTCCTCTACTTCCTTCTATCATAGCGGCTATTTCCCCAACTCCAACCCACAACTGTGGCCTCGATATTCTTTTTCCCGCCATCATTGCGGCTCAAAACTTGGAATTTCTTCCATCGCACATCGTCTCTATCTTCAAATTTCTTCCGCCGCATAGCGGTTCTTTCCCCAACTTCCATCCGCAACTACTGCCCCGATCTTCTTTTGCTTGTCGCTGCCAACACTTAGACAAATTTTGGTATTTTTCCTCTGCGGAAAAAAAATTGGTTTCCACCCAGCGTTACGGCTCGAAGCCCACCTTTCACTCGCTGCAAATCAGCGCTTCTCAGCCGACATGGAAGAATTTTCATCTTAGATAAATTTCCAAAACATTTCGTCGGCTCATCTCACCCGACACCTGTCGGCTCAACTCACCCGACGTTTGTCAACTCCTTCCGAGCAACCTAGCCACTACAACGGCTCACTCTTTTCTTTTCTGCCGTCGTTGTGGCTCAATCAACAAAACTCGCCTGCTGTGTCAGAAAAAAAAAATGGTCATAGTCGTCATTGCGGCTCTCTTCAGGTTTCTCAGCAGCCACAGAAAGAAGTATTTTCTCCAATACTTAGAAAAAATTATACTTAGATAAAATTTCAAAAACAATTTTTAGTATGCCTCTTCTTCCTGTTAATCACAGAGGCTGGTTCTTCATGGCCCATTGAGGCCCAAAGCTGAAACCAGAGCTCTGATACCACATCGTCACATCCCCAACCCTTACTCGGCGGAGAGGATGCAACAACATTTATCAACCCAGGTTGTCTAAGCCCCCATGAACATAATACATATAAAAAATTCATTGAACTTAAAGCATATAAATACATAGATGCATAATAAAATTTAAATGATATATACAGCGGAAGCAAATCATTCATTCAACACATTCATGCATTCAACATGTTTGTGATAATTTTATAATAATTCATAAGCAAATATAGTTGCAGAACTTAAATAAACAAGAATACTTATCTTTGGAGAATCTTGTCCTGCAACCAGATATGTCACTGCAACGTTCCACCCAACCATAGACCAGTGTGCTCTTTAATCTCTCGGCAACACTATCACCCCCGAGCTGGGAATGATTTTCCCCAAGGAATAAGTAACACTAGCAGACTTTCCCCGTAGCCAAGGATACAATAAAACTCAATCAAGCCAACATAGTTGGGTTTATCAAACTTACGCAGGCAGTGGTTTACACTTATCCAAATTCACATGAGACACAACCAAGCCAAAAGTCGGGTTTAACAGGCTACCAGCCAAGCCATCCTTCTAGTTGGGTTTATCAGGCTGCCAAGGAGGTGGAAAGACTGGTTGCTAAGCTAGTGAGCTAAACCCTAGAGCTATGAACACCCACACTGAATCTAACCTGGTTTCTAAACAATTACACACCCAACACAAGGAATCATTCTCTTCTCTGCTACACAGTCCCTCGGACCATGCCTTCCCTTCCAGTGTTATTCAGGGCATGCAAAGAAGAAAACCATCCTTCTAGATTGGTCTATGAGGTTCTTTCACACACTAGGTTTATCAAGCAAGTATAGACTCTTTTTCAATTCCTTCAATCAATTCAAATGCCAAACGTGGATGCACACACAATGATATCAGTCTTGGGATTTATCAGAACGTAGCCAACGCAAGGGATTACATACACATGACACATAAATTTATGAATTTCTGAACATTGTTGGTCTTTCAAATCAAAGACACAAAATTGGATTCAAGTCAAATGTGTTCAAGAAAAATACTAGCAGACTAGAGAAAACATGAAAGAGAACAATTTTGAACAGGAAAACCAAAATCGTGAAAGGAACAAATTGTCGAACAGGGGAAATCGTGAAGGGTTCAAACTTAGAATCGCTTTTTTCTTGCTTGTTGCTGCATGAATGCCCAATTGGGTTTCCAAAAAAAATTTGTTCAATCCAAATCATGAGGGAAGGTGAAACTATACTGCATGAGGGGAAAGTGGCCGTTTTTGGTGTTTTCTTTCCCAAAAAAATTTAAAAACATTTTTCCCGAATTGGTGCTATGCCCAATTCGAATTTATTCCCACTCTTCCAATCCCCCACTCCCTCATCCTTAGGAAAAATAATTCCCCCATCTCATTTAGTTGGGTTGACATAGTCGGCTGGGGGTGTTTAATTAAAATTGCAATTTTAACATAATGTCCAGCTTTTTAATGTTCAGCTAGCAATAAAAAAATACCATCAACCCAACCTTAATTGTCAAAACATAAGCACTAAACCAATGCTGGGGAATTTTCCTAGCTCTGGACCGTGATTATTTACATCATAATATTTAAATCAAACAGGGTCAAAACCGGGGTGTTACATTCCCCTCCCCCTTTAACAGCACTATCCTTAGTGCTTTACAACATTCAACAAAAATTCTTGTTGGTACTTCCCTCAGAAATCCACAGATTCGAACAAAAATGGATGTGCCAGTCGCATGGCATCGTCCAGATCCCATGTAGCTTCTTCAGGACCGTAGTGCTCCCATTGCACCTTGGTCCTTCACCTGTCCTATTTCTCGGTTTTGGAGCATTGTGACCTTCCTAGTGAGGATGTGCATAGGCTCGATTTGGAACTCTCCCTCTGGTTCTACCTGAATCACATCCCAATTTATTACATGGTTAGGATCATGTATATATTTCTTAAGCAAAGAAACATGAAAAACATTATGAGCTCTAGTGCTAGCAGGAAATGCAAGTCTATATGCAACTGGCCCTATTCTTTCAAGCACTTCAAACGACCCACAGTATATAGGTGACAACTTGGCACAACTTCCAAGCTTCAAGGAACTCTTCTTTGCCTTCACTCTGAGGTAAACATGATCCCAAACACTGAACTCTTTGTTCACTCTATGCTTATATGCATAACTTTTCTATCTGTCCTGGGATGCCTTCAAATTCTGCCTGATCTTTACAACTTCCTGCTCCATCTCCTTGAGAAATTATGGACCAAGCACAACCCTGTTCACTGGATTATCCCAAGTCACTGGTGTCCTACACCTTATTCCATACAAAGCTTCATATGGAATCATCCCGAAGGACACTTGTTGTCCATTGTTATAAGCAAAATCTACCATGTGTAAATAATCTTCCCACTTGGTTGGTTTTTCCATCACATACATGTCAAGCATGTCTTCCAACACTTCATTAATTCTCTCAATTTGTCCATCGGTCTGAGGATGGTAGGCAGTGCCAAAAATCAACTTTGTACCAAGTGGTAGAACATTTAGATCTACACAAGTGATCAACCCATTCATCACCAATGGGCATTTCTCCACTACTTCATCAATTTTTCTCTTAGTTCCAGTGGCTAGTTGAACTAACCAAGACTTGCTATGCTTTACCTTCCTAAGAGCACAAACCTCCACTACTATAGGAGCAATCTAACTGTGAGTAGAAACAAGGTCAATCAAAATAGAAATAGATTGCTCAACAATATTACCTGCAACTTCAACCACCGTTGATTGGTGATCTGCCTGGTGGTCTTCCAGTGCTGCATAAATTCTAGGTATTGCCCTTGCTACTTTTCCCACTATTTCTGCCTCTTGAATATTGTATGTTGGCCTTGCATTTTCATTCTCAAGTGGATAGTACTTGCGCATGTGGGGTCCTCCACATTTCCAACATTGGAGTGGTCCTCTATTCTGCTATGGATCTTTTGGATTCTCCCCCATCACTCTAACCTACTGCTTCTCAACTTGTGTTGGTTATTTATGTTGATTCCTGAATTTAGTAGGTTTGTAACCTTTCTTCCTTTGGTCAGAATTCTCACTCCTTTTGTCCTTCCATGTTTTCTGATAATATGGTTTCTTCTTTCTTTGCTCGTAGCAATACTTAGCTTTTCTTATTTCTTATTCCAAAGTCCTAGGTTCATAGAACTCAATTTGGTATTTATAAGACTGAGGTAGTCCACTCAGAAAACATTGGATCTTTACCTTCTCATCTTTAATATACCTGACATAGCTCAGCAATTCCAAGAACTTGTTTGCATATTCCTCCATGGTTTGTTGTCCCAATATGAGCTCATGTAACTCTTTAATATTGTCATCATAGTACCTATTAGAGAGGTACTTCTCTTTGAAATACTTCTGGAACTTCTTCCACACAATATTCCTTTCATCGATCTTCTTTACTTGTCTGAAATTCTCCCACCATATGGATGCTCTTCCGGTCAAATTGAAAATGGCTACTCTAGCTTTCATATTCCTAGAATAGTCTTGGACTTGGAAATACTTTCTCATCCCAAGAATCCAAGCTTCAGCTTCTTGACCATTATTTATCTCACCATTAAAGGTAGGAGAGGCCTTGCCTTCTTGAATTCATCTTGTGAGTGGTTCTAGTAGCGCCTCCTTCTCTGATTCTCATGAGAAGAAGAACTTGAATCTCCAGTGGACCCTTCAGAGTCAAATGACTCACTAGGTGATATCTTTCTTCTTCTAGCAGTGTTCTTACTCCCTCCTGGATTTTCTATCCGATCCCCAGAGTTCATCTTTCTCTAAATATCTGTCAAACTTTGCAACATGGCTACATTCAGCTGATTCTTCTCCTCTTGAGCCTTAACCAATCTTTCATTATCTGCCTCGTAACTCTGCATCTTCGCCATTAGGCTTCTCATGGTGACTGCAAAATCTGGGGGATTCTCTTGCCATATTCTCCCATTAGACTTTGTCTTAGCATTTCCAACTTGGATATTTCTCCCCATAGCATCTTCCTCATACTCATTGGGGTTCTGTACATCATCATGTAGGTTGTCGGTTCTCATGGCTGAACACAACTCACTTTACCCAACTGCACTATCTGGAATGCTTCTTTTGAAGGTGACAATGATTCTATAAAATGTGTTAATGACATAGTTTGTTAAATTATAAATTTATAGCATTCTCATAAATTCAAAACTACTTACCTTCTTTTGGAAAAATTATAAATTGACAACTTTTCCCTAAACACAAAATTTTCTTGCATAAATAATGACTGTCTGAAGGGGACGACGGGGGTCAGTGGGAAACACCCTTGTTTTTTTTGTAAATATTTTGATTTTGCGCAATCTGGTGCATAGACAGGCTGCCATTTTTCATTTTTCAAGCCCCGTAGATCTCACTGAAAAACCCTGCTGAATTTCTCTGTTTCAGAAAAAATTTCAAAATTTTCACCTGCTGCATTGGAAAAAATTTAGACTTTCACCCGCTACAGAGGCTCGATATCCGTCTTCCATCCACCGTAGCAGCTCCATCTTCTTTTCTCATCTGTTGCTTCGTCGGCTTCCTCTTCTTTTTCCTTCCTCCACCGCATCGGAAGAATTTCTGAGTTTCATCCGTTGTAGCAGCTCCTGCACTGTCTTCCTCTACTGCCTTCTATCGTAGCAGCTCTTTCCCCAACTCCGACCCAAAACTGCGGCCCCGGTATTCATTTGCCCACTGTCATTGCAGCTCAAAAATTCAAATTTCTTCCACTGCACATCGGCTCTATCTTCAAATTTCTTCCACCACGTAGCGGCTCTTTCCCCAACTTCCATCCGCAACTGCGGCCCCGATCTTATTTTGCTTGCCATCGCCAACACTTAAAAAAAAATTGGTATTTTTCCTCTGTAGCGAAAAACTTGGTTTCCACCCACTGTTGCGACTCAAATCCCACCTTTTTCCCACTACGAATCGGTGCTTCTCAGCCGACATGGAAAATGTTTCATACTTAGATAAATTTCCAAAAAATTTCATCGACTCGTCACACCCGACGTCCGTCGGTTCGACTCACCCAACGTTCATCGGCTCCTTTCGAGAGACCCATCCGCTACAACGGCTCACTCTTTTCTTTTCTGTCACCATTGTGACTCAATCAACAAAACTCGCTCGCTGTGTCAGCAAAAAACAATGGTCATAGCCACCGTTGCGACTCTCTTCGGGTTTCTCAGCCACCACACAAAAACATATTTTCTCCAATACTTTGAAAAAATCATACTTAGAGAAAATTTCAAAACAATTTCTTGTCTGCCTCTTCTTCTTGCCGATCATAGAGGTTGTTTCTTCATGGCCTATTGAGGCCCAAATCTGAAACCTCTGATACCACACTGTCACATCCCCAACCCTTACTCGGCGGAGAGGACGCAACAACATCTATCAACCCAGGTTGTCTAAGCCCCCATGAACATAATACATAAATAAAATACATTGAACTTTAAGCATATAGATACAGAGATGCATAATAAAATGTACATGATATATACAGTGGAATCAAATCATTCATTCAACATGTTCATGATAATTTCATAATAAATTCATAAGCAAATACAGTTGCATAACGTAAATAAACAAGAGTACTTATCTTTAGAGAATCTTGTCCCGCAACCAGCTATGTCACTGCAATGTTCCACCCAACCATAGACCAATGTGCTCTTTAATCTCTCAGCAACACTATCACCCTCGAGCTGGGATTATTTTCCCCAAGGAATAAGGAACACTAGCAGACTTTCTCCATAGCCAAGGATACAATAAAACTCAGTCAAGCCAACATAGTTGGGTTTATCATACTTACGCAGGGAGTGGTTTACACTTGGCCAAATTCACATGAGACACAGCTAAGCCAACATATGGGTTTATCATGCTACCAGCCAAGCCATCCTTCCAGTTGGGTTGATGAGGCTGCCAAGGAGGTGGAAATACTGACTGCTAAGCTAGTGAGCTAAACCTTGGACATATGAACACCCACACTGAATCTGACCTGATTTCTAAAGGATTACACACCCAACACAATGAAGCATTCCCTTCTTTGCTACACAATCCCTCAGGCCATGCCTTCCTTTCCAGTGCTATTCAGGGCATGCAAAGAAGAAAACCAGCCTTCTAGATTGGTCTGTGAGGTTCTTTCACACACTAGGTTTATCAAGCAAGTCTAGAATATTTTTCCATTCGTTCAATCAATTCAAATGCCAAACTTGGATGCACACACAGTGATCTCAGTCCTGAGATTTATCAGAACGTAGCCAACGCCAGGGATTACATACACACACAAAAATTTTAAAATTCCTGAACATTGCCAGTGACAGACCGACTACTGCAAAAATACCAAAAACGAAAAACGTTGCTGGTATTTTAAATCAAGACACAAAATTGGATTCAAGGCAAATGTTTTCAGGAAAACTACTAGCAAACTAGAGAAAACATGAAAGAGAACAATTCTGAACAGGAAAACCAAAATCATGAAAGGAACAAATTGCCGAATAGGGGAAATCATGAATGGTTCAGACTCAGAATCATTTTTTGCTTTCTTGCTGCCACGTGGATGCCCAATTGGGTTTCCAAAAAACATTTTGTTCAATCCAAATCGTAAGGGAAGGTGAAACACTGCCGCATGAGGGAAAATTGGTCGTTTTTGGTGTTTTCTTGTCAAAGAAAATTTTAAAACATTTTTCTAGAATTGGTGCTCTTCCCAATTCGAATTTCTTCCCACTCTTCCAATCCCCCACTCCCTCATCCTTAGGAAAAATCATGCCCCCATCTCATTTAGTTGCATTGACATAGCCGGCTGGGCGTTTTTAAGTAAAATTGTAATTTTAACATAATGTCCATCTTTTTAATGTTCAGCTAGCAATAAAAAAAATACCATCGGCCCAACCTTAATTGCTGAAACATAAACACTAAACCAATGGTGGGGCATTTTCCTAGCTCCACACCATGATTATTTACATCATAATATTTAAATGCAAACGAGGTCAAAACTAGGGTGGGACAGCCTTAGCAGAGCCTAGAAATGGGCTCTATCTTAAAAAATATTATGCTTGATTCTTAACTGAGGTTGACACTTTGTATATTAGTGTACAATTGTATACTTTACTTTTTGTCCCCTTGTAGCGATTTGGTTTGTTGACACGCTTCCCTTTGTTGTGGCCTATGTCGACAAAGCCTTCGATATATGTAGGATACGTTGTTGTTCCAGTCGCCATTCCCATAACTCAACCTCGGCTAATTGGATCATCTATACCCAAAACTTCCTAAAGTGATGATCAGAAAATGTCAACTTTGTCAAATTACCCATAATGTTCGTCACCACATGAACTCCCTTTGGAATGGTTGGATTTACTAGCGGATATTTGGAATTCTTTCAAATGACTACATGTGGAGCATAACCCTTCTTGGGTGGAATATATCCTAGAATTATGGTCGTTGAACCAGACCCAAAAGCTTCAACATCGTGGTTGGATTTAAATATTTTATCCGGAAGAACTACGTCACCAGCCATGCGTTTTTGTTTTTAGTGGATTCATAGGGATAGGTCGTGATACAACCTATGGGGCCTCCTCAACAATAGGTATCGCATATGGTATTTCTAAAACAGAACCTAAACAGTGCAAGAGTTGATACAAGGATCTCCATGGTGAAAACTTAGAAATATAATAGTTGGTTGTAGATGACTACCTTTTTCAATAAACTTCATGGTTTATTACAATGAAACAACTAATTCTCATTTAGAGGTGAAGTAGATATATGCATGCGGTAATTTGATCTAGTCATGTGGGTAGTTATTTTTACTTGATTTGCAATAAATTAGGAAATGTGGTGGCTAATACCCCAGCACACTGAAATCGTTTTGGTCATTTATGAAAAGGCTCCATTAAATCCACTACTCCACTTGCAATAAAAACAGTTATTATCATGCATTAAATGTGTATTTAACAGAAAAATGTGTTGTGAAATACCACGATGACACAAAACTAACCACGACATATAGCCAACTTGGAATATGACACCCAAACTACAAGACTTCAGTAAGCAAAGCATGACTTATATACAGGACTGCGACAATTTTGTATTATTATTTTTTCCTACATCAACTCAGTCGAGAGAAGTACACCTATTCTGATAGGGTTTTACTTGACTTCCATTTACTAACCATCGATGGGTGTACCATATAACTTCTACAACTTAACTGCACCCCCATTTGTAACATATTCAACAACATATGGTCTCAACCAATGTGTTCGAAGCTTACCAGGGTGTTTTAAAAAATTACTATCATATAGAAGAGCAAAATCACCAGGCTATAGTTACTTGAAATGATATGCCGATCATGCCATGCCTTCTATCACACCTTTTCAACTTGTTGGTGGTAACCCTAAATGAAGTGATCTTCTTCCATTTGTATCAACTAAGACAATATTTCTTGAATTGCACCCACATTTTCCATCTCATTAATTACAACTACTATTAAACTAGGTACAATATATTCCATAGGCATGGGAGCCTCCTGTCCATAAACTATTCGAAAGGGAGTTTGGCCCGTAAGATTCTTGCATGTTGTGTGATAAGGCCATAATACTACAAGTATTTTTTTATCCCAATCATCATGAGTCGTATTGAAAATCTTGGTAATGTTTGAAAATTCCATATGCTAAGCTAGATCATCAGCATTTAATTTCAATTTCATAATAAAAGCATATAAACAGGATCACTAAAAGAAATAGTATCGCAAGAACAACACAAATTTATCCTAGGAAAACCCTAAAGGGACAAACCCAGCAAAAGCTTCCTCAATATAGATGCCCCAAAAAGATAAAGGGTAAAACCAAAGACTGATCCTCCTCCTTCTCAGCTACTTCTCTCTCTCACTCACTAATGTGCTACACAAGTGAGTGTGTGTGTTCCAAATGAGGAGCGCCACACCTCTATTTATATTCATCCATTCCCTTTAATAATTAAATCAGTTATGTAGGCTCGAGTAATCCTAATTTAATCTTGTAGGCTCGAGTAACCACACCTGGGGTACTAATGACCCGACTTACAATGGAGCGGACTTCCTCATTACTCTTATTAGTTCTCTCGATTAGAAACATTGGGGTATAAAGAACTACAAGTTATTCTCCTGGTAAAAACATCGGGGACCACTAAACAAATATATATAGAATATTCTTCGAAGTAACAATAATTCAACATCCCCCTTAACGAGAAGGGTATTCTATAACATCATCAACAACAACAATAATAGGAGAGAGAGGACATCATCAACATCATCAAGGTGACACATCTATAAATCATTGGAAGCTTTTCAACATCATAAAGTCTTCATCTTCGATTTCAGCAGCAGCAACACTTTGACTGACATCATCATCATCAGTACTTTTAGTCTTCATCTTCAATCTTTAGTCTTCAGCAACAGCAATGCTTTGACTGACAGCATCATCATCAGTATTTTTACCTTTTGATCAACAACATCATCATCAGCAGTACTTTGATCTTTTAATCAGCATCATCATCAATATTTTGACCTTTCGATCAGCAACATCATCATCAGCAACACTTTGATCTTTCAATCAGCATCATCATTAGCATAGTATGTCATCATCATAGTAACATCATCATAATCATACTCTAAACTTTCGATCAACATCATCATCATCATACTCTGATCTTGCGATCGGTACGCCATCATCATCACACTCTGATATTTTGATCAGTAACATCATCATCATCACACTCTGATATTTCGATCAGTAACATCATCATCACACTCTGATCTTTCGATTAGTAACATCATCATCATCAACAACAACCTGTGATCCACAGCATGAAGACAACATTCTTCGGATCACTTTTGGACTTAAATTCTAGGGATGATGCAATCCCACCACATTCTCGACAACCGAAGTCACCAGATTGATTACGAGGTAATCAGTCCCTATCACTTTAGGACTAGGTCCAAGGATGATGCAATCCTACCACATTCATGGGGGTCGAAGCCTCTGGATACATTTTGAATAGAAGTTCAGGGATGATGTAATCCCACCACATTCACGGGGGTCGAAGCCTGCAGATACATTTTGAACAGAAGTTCAGGGATGATGCAGTCCTACCACATGCACGGGGGACGAAGCCTCCGGATACATTTTGAACATAATTTTAGGGATGATGCAATCCCACCACATTCACAGGGGTCAAATCCTCTGAATACATTTTGAACAGAAGTTCAGGGATGAAGCAATCCCACCACATTCACGAGGGCCGAAACCTCCGAATACATTTTGAACAGAAGTTCAAGGATGATGCAATCCCACCACGTTCACGGGGGTCATAAACCTCTGGATACATTTTGTACAGAAGTTCAAGGATGATGCAATCCCACCACATTCTCAAGGACTGAAGTCACCAAATCCATTATGGAAATATTTCCCTCTTCATTCTCGAGGACCTAGGTCACTGGATCACTTTAGGGAAAGTTCCCAGGGATGATACAATCCCAATGCTACATCACTACTCCCCCTTTCAAGGAAGTTCCTTCCAAACAACACCAATCTTGTCACGAAAGTATTCAAACTTTACCTGAGACAGAGGCTTTGTCAACACATCAGCAACGTGTTCATCAATACTTACATACTAGAGCTTTATGGCTCCCTTCTGCATCATATCTCAAATGTAGAAATACCAGATTTCTATGTGCTTTGATGTATCATGGAACACTGGGTTCTCTGTCATCTTTATATAACTTTGGTTATCACATAGAATCATGGTAGTATCCAATTCCAGTTTGAATAAACCTGAGATCAGCTTTCAAAGCCATATGGCTTCACAACTGGCAAAGCAATCTACTATATATTCTGCTTCAGCCGTGCTAAGAGCAACACTGGACTGTTTCTTGCTAAACCATGAAATCATAGCAAATCCCAGACAAAAGAATCCACCTGATGTGATTTTCCTGTCTAAGATACTTCCAACGCAATCTACATCTATATAGCCATACAATCTATACTTAGGGCTTCCATCATAGTATAGACCAAAGTCTATAGTCCCTTTCAGATATCTCGTCACATTTTTTGTAGCTACCAAGTGAACACATCTAGGTTGAACTAGATATTGACTTAGAGTGTTCACAGCAAAACAAATGTCAGGTCTGGTATTTTTTAGGTACATCAACGATCCAATAATCTATCTGTATTGAGTCACATCCACTAACTCTGATGAGTCATCAACCAATAACTTCAAGTTGGAATCCATGGGTGTGGCCATGGCTTTGCATTCCAACATATTGAATCTTTTCAATATCTCTACTGCATACTTTCCCTGGTTGAGAAAGATTCCTTTTGAACTTTTCCATACTTCCAAACCTAGGAAATAATGCATTAACCCAAGGTCTTTCATCTCAAATTCTTCAGCGAGTTTCTTCTTACTTTCCATAATCTGCTTCTCATTCCCTATCAAAAATAAATCATCCACATATAGTAATAGTATGACAGCTTCTTCTTCTATAACCTTGAAATAAAGGTTAGGATCGTCTTTACTCTTGGTAAAGTCCATGCTTGTTAGGAAACTGTCCATCCTTCCATACCAAGCTCTGGGAGCTTGATTTAGGCCATACAAGGCCTTCTTTAATTTGCATACATGAGTTCGTCTATCTTCAACTTCAAATCCGTGTGGCTATTCTATGTATACTTCTTCTTCAATCACACCATTCAGGAAGGTTGTTTTCAAATCCATATGGTGTAAGTCCCACTTCATCATGGATGCAAGTGACATGATAGCTCTAATCAAAGTATATTGTGCTACTAGGGAAAATGTTTCTTCATAATCAATTCCCTCTTTCTAAGAGAAACCTTTGGCCACAAATATTGCTTTGTACTTCACGATACTTCTGTCAGTTGCATGCTTTATCTTGTAGATTCATTTGGAGGATACTACAATCTTTCCTTCTGGTTTGGGAACTATATCCCATACATCATTCTTCATTATTGATTGGTATTCTTCAGTCATTGCTTCTACCCATTCTTTCTTTTGCACCGCTTCTTCGTAGTTTGTAGTTTCTTGATCTACAAGGTCACACATCAAGGCTACATAGTTGGAGAAAGTCTTAGGCTTATTACTTACCCTTGTGGAGCCTTTAGGAGCTCCATATCTTTCTACTTCTTGTATAATCTCTCTTTCCCAAGCAGGATTTCTCTTTCATGATATCTCCATCATAGGGGGTTCTTGTGGTTCTATCATGTCATGCTCTTTGGGAGCTTCATCTTCAGGGAGGTCTCTACATCTCTGGGAGGTGCATCTTCCTCATATACTTCTTCATGTTGGAATTTTCTGGATCTCTTAAGAGCTTCTTCTTCATCGAATGTTACATCTAGATTGTTTTCCATGTGATGAAATCTAGGAATGTAAATTCTGAATGCCTTGGATACTTCATAGTATCTATCAAATATCCCCTTCTTTCCTGAAGGGTCCAACTTGGTTCTTTTCTCTTTTGGTATATGAATATATACTAGACAACCAAATATTTTGAGGTGACTTACCTCGGGCTTCTTTCCTGTGAACATCTCTTCTGAAGTCTTGAATCCGAGAGAACTGTGAGATATTCTATTATGTACATAGACAACAGTTCTTGTTGCTTCTTCCCATAGATGCATTGGAATATCTTGATCATATATCATTGTCTTCACTGCTTCCATGATGGTTCTGTTCTTCCTTACCGCAACCCCATTTTGTTGAGTATTGTAGGGAGTATTTAGTTCCCTCTTGATTCTAGCATCTTTGCAAAAGGCTTCAAATTATTTTGAAGTATATTCTCTTCCATTATCTGATCAAAGTGTCTTTATTTTCTTGTTTGATAGATTCTCTAACAAGGCTTTGAATTCTTTGAATTTCTCAAACACTTCACTCTTTGCTTTCAAGAAGTATATCCAAGTCTTTCTTGAATAGTCATCAATAAATGTAATATAATATTCAAAGCCACTTAAATATGTGGAGGACATTGGACCACATACATCTGAATGAATCGATTCTAACATACCTTTTGTTTTTGTTTCTCTCTTAGGAAATGGATTCTTGATGTTCTTTCCTTTCGCACATCCTTTGCAAATTCCTTCATGTTTGATCTTCATGTCTGGTAATCCCGTTACTACTTTGTTCACATGAGGTAGTGCTTTGTAATTGATGTGAGCAATCCTTATATGCCATATTTCACTAGGATTAGTGGACTCATGAACAAAGGTTGTTTCTGCATGTCCCTTGAGTTTATACAAGCCTCCTTCTTCTTCACCAATGATGACTTCATATTCAATATTCTTTTCTTTGGGCCACATGAGTACTTGACCATCTATGAAAGCAACTTTGAATCCTTTCTTATCTAAATATGATATAGAAAGTAAATTCTTCTTCAGACTAGGTACATATAATACATCTTTCATCTTTAGGGGATTACTTGAATCAAGGTTGTAGCTTGCTTCACCAATTCCTTTTATTGGATATTGATAGTCATCTCCTAGGAATACTTTCTGAGGAGAGTTCTTTTCTTCAAGTTTGGACAGAGTTTTCTTTTGTAGAGTCAGCAATAATCCTTTGTTCCCTAATCATATCCTTCTTGTGTTTCTCCTTAGCTTCAGTTTCTTCAGGTTCAGGGACTTCCTCTTTGATATACTTATCAAGATCATTCTCTTGGAGAATGAGACAAATCTTATATTTCCATGATTGGAAATTCTCTATGCCTTTTAGCTTGTCCTCAAGCTTAGTGCTTGGGGCCATCTTGTGAGAAAATCACAAAAAATTGAAATTATGTGGAATGAGAAACTAAAATTACCAGGAGATGCACTTGGTTGAGGCAAGTTGACTGGTGTGCTTGGTTTATGGAGATCTCAAATCTTCACCTTCCAAACCAGACTTCAAGATTCAGCTTCTGCAACTTCCAGCTACTTTTCTGGTTCAGCAGTTTTCTAGTGCAGCTATCAAACTAGGGTTTGACTTTCCCGAAGACTCAATCACCCAAAAAAATTGCTTCCAGGCTCAATAAGTGCACTTTGGGAGGGCACAACTTTTTGTGCAAACAGTTTTTCGAAAATCAAAAATGTTTTAAAACCCTAATTTATTTCGAGGAGAGAGAGAGGGATTTTTCACCTTGTGAAAGCTGTCCTATTCAGGATAGCTTTGATACCATGTTAAAATTCCATATGCTAAGCTATATCATCAGCATTTAATTTCAATTTCATAACAAAATCATATAAACAGGATCATTGAAAGAAACAGTATCACAAGAACAACACAGATTTATCCTAGGAAAACCCTAAAGGGAAAAACCCAGCAAAAGCTTCCTCAATATAGATGCCCCAAAAATATAAAAGGTAAAATGAAAGACTAATCCTCCTCCTTCTCAGCTACTTCTCTCTCTCTCACTAATGCGCTACACAAGTGAGTGTGTGTGTTCCAAATGAGGAGCGCCACACCTCTATTTATATTCATTCGTTCATGTTAATAATTAAATCAGTTATGTAGGCTCGATTAATCCTAATTTAATCTTGTAGGCTCGAGTAACCACAACTGGGGTACTAATAACCCGACATACAATGGAGGGGACTTGTTCATGACTCTTATTAGTTCTCCTGATTAGAAACATCGGGATATAAATAAATACAAGTGATTCTCCCGGTAAAAACATCGGGGACCACTAAACAAATATATATAGAATATTCTTCGAAGTTACAATAATTCAACGGGTAACCACCTGTTCTAAAATATTATTAAAAGCTTCAGCTGTTCCTTTTTCCTAGGAATCATATGGTGTTGTATTCCTATGTTGGATATGAAATTATTCATTTATTTCCTCAATCACTTTATTAATAAATTGTGTACCTAGGTCACTTACTAATATATTTGGATATCTAAACCTCTTTACCATATGATCAAACCAAAATATGGAAGCAATCACTACAGTACAATCTCTGAATGTTGTTGCTTCATCCCATCTGGTTAAATTAATATTTCAAGGTAATTATATACTAATCACTTGTCTTTAAGTCTGGTGTATTAATTGGACCCAAAAAATCAACATCCCACTTATCAAATGCCTACAACGTTATCTATGGAACCAAGGGCATTTCATCCCGTCAATATGGTTTTCTTGATCATTGTAAAATGTCACAACTTTGATGATATGAAAGTGCATATAAATGGAGTGTAGGCCACCATAATCCTTGCTGTAAAATTTTGCACATCATTGCTTTTGTTGCATAGAAACCACCTACCACTCCAACATGAGCTACATCTAACACAATTGGTCGCTCATGTTCCAAAATGCAGCGACGTTGTATCTCATTTTGTCCCATTTGTTTCTTTCACAACTAATTTTTTTTGTTTTGCATTGTATTAAATCCTTCCAATGTCCTCCCTCTAGTAAATAAATGCACAATGTCTTCAAAATAACCATCAACGATTTTTACTGCGAATAGTTGTACGTCGAGAAGACTATCATCTAAACTAGTTGGTTCTTCTCTATTTTCTAGCCTTGAGAGATGGTCGGGACCTGCATTCAACTTGTCTAGTTTTACAATAATTTTGAAGTCAAACTCTTGGAAGAGAAGAATCCATTGACATATATTCCCCCCAACATTGGCCTATTAACTAGTTATTTCAAGGCAGAATGATCTATAAACATATTAAAATGACCACCCAATAAATGATGTTGAAACTTTTGGAGTGCGTATATCATAGCAAGTCCCTCCTGCTCAGTTGTTGCATAATTCCTTTCTACAGTCGACAAATTTCTACTAGAAAATGCAATGGGGTGATCGACAGATCCCTTTCCTAGTTGTGCAAGTACTGCTCCTAATGTGATAGATGATGCATCGACATGCACATGAAAATATTTTTGCCTGTCAGAAAATATCATAATAGGTTTTGAAATCATTTTCTCTTTGAGAACATAAAGACTCTTTTGGCATTCCTCATTCCATTATAATTTGGCATCTTTCTTCAATAACTTCTCCATCGGAGTTGTAATCTATCCATAACCTATGATAAACTTCTGATATTACCCTGTATGAACCAATGTGGTTCTTAATTTTTTAACTGGCGAAGGGTGGTAGTATATCAACAATGATTTCAATCTTCACATGATCCATCAACATTCTTTCTATGCATACTACGTGACCCAACAAAATACCAAAAGGAGTAAAAAAAATGCACTTCTTCAAATTTAAAGAAATTTGAAATTGTCTGCAATGTTCAAGCATCATACGAATACTCTCAATATGGTCCTTAATTAACCCATATGTTGTCCAATCATCAAAATACACTTATAGGAATTTATGAATAGAGTATTTAAAAGCAGCTACCACTATCCTAGAAAAAATACCATGCCCATTCTTAAGTCCAAATGACATTACCTTGTACTAGAAACATCCCCACTCTATCGTGAAGGTGGTCTTATGTCATCCAATTTTGTGATCTAGATCTGATGATACCCAGAGAATCCATCAGTAAATTAATACACTTCTTGTCCCCCTACACTTTCCAAGACCTCATATGTAAAAGGTGTAGGAAACGAATCATGCAGGAAAGCATCGTTTAATTTCCTCAATTCGACACAAATATGGACTTCGCCATCTTTCGTATCCCATACAACCATTGGGTTTACCCACTCTGATTCTTCAACATGTTCAATAATCCCTGCATCCAGCATTATTTCTAGTTATGTCTTAACCTTCTCTTTGTATCTGGGGTTCAATCTATATGGTCATTGCTTGATAGTATTTTCATTCGGATTTAAGGGAATTTTCATCTCTCCCAGGTCCCCAACAATTCCTTTCATTTATGTGAACTTGGTCGGGAACAGGTCTTAAAATTCATGTAATAAATTAGTGGTTTTCCCAATAGTCTCATCATCCTAGTAATCCCCAATACTTGCAAACTTCAAATTCTCAGGAGACCCAATATTCACTTTCTTTATTTTCAGGGGCTTCAAAAACTTTTCAAGTGATAGGCCGGGTTCCTTCAATGTTTAACTACCTTCAAATTGATGGACGTGAATGTCTTGTGGATCATCATCTTCAGGTTCCCCAGATATATTGTAACACTCCATTAGGCTCTGAAGTGTCGCATTCCATTGTGGTAGATTGGAAAGTGAAACAAATCGTCCTCAAAAATATTGGATTTAATAACTTGTAAGGTAGTATTAATTGGCGGACTTTTATCCACAAGTCTAAAAGAGTGTTTGATGTTATTATCCAACTCATTCCAATCTACATTTCCTTGTCATATTTCAATCGATGTATACCAGTCTTTTGGTATCGTATTGTTACCAGAAAAATATGGTTAGTGCAGACAAAAATTGTTTCCCTAGTCTAAATTGTTTATATCTAGAACAAAACAAGTACAACTATGCAACCTTTCCCTATATCATAAAACTACTTGAATATAAATCTTTTATACCTTTTTTCTGAGGGTTATTCTTTCCTTCTCGAATATTTTTTTTATCTAACCATGAAGAAGAGATACCTACAAAGGACAAGAAACAAGAATAAATAAACAATATAATCTAATAAATCTATACTAATTATTAAGGAGAAAAGCAATAAATAACATTACACATTATTTATGGGAAGGGAAAAACATATATGTATTAATGTGAATGAATAAAGAATTGCAACCAAATTGCCTTGATGTTGGGATTCTCCCCACAAGTCTTTCACCCTCAAATTCCAATTACTTAGCCTCCCACTCCTAGAAGAACTTCAATAGCATAAAGGTGCATTCTTGGTCCTCCATTAAACCATGAAGGTGATCTTACAATTATAGCCAAAAGGGGATCAAATGGGTTGATATTTCCTTGGAGGAATTTGAGGGATCATCCCTAGGGGTTAGGGGCTCGACTGTCACCTAATATAATCAGTTGGGATACACCTCCACAAGGGCTTTCTTATAGAAATATCTCGAAACTCTTTTTTTACTTTTATTGAGCTTCAACGCTCTTTTTACACTAGCAACATGCGTCGGGAATGGGTGGCGCTCCTTGCTCAAAGGAAAGGAGTGTAATCGGTGACTTTTTTCCAGTAGAAACTATCATTATCCTTGGATGACACCTTATGTCAAGAGACAAGATGCATCAAGGCTCCTAGAAATGATCTTATAACAAGGAAAAATTCCTCTAAAAATTATTTTGGCACGTGTTCTTCAGGAATCTAGGAAAAATGACAATATTTTAGTGTAACAGAATGCCCCCAAAAGGATGAAGTTAGAGGGATGTGATAGGTGAAATAATTTTCTAGATGTGATTTGGAAGATGAGGCAGAAGACAATCAATTGAAGACTTTCCATGGCACCATATACTCTGAACTATTGTGTTTTGACTGACTCAAAACATGGATGTTGACCGATACATTGCACATCCATGTATAAATGAATATGTCATAGATACCAAATACAATGTAGATCCATGACAAATAGAACTCAAATTTGGACATAGCTACCGGACATATAATGTAGATCTATGTCACCATGACTCAAACATGAGCATAGCAACTAGACATACATTATGGATATATCTAGTGACTCAATCACAAAATACTCCATTGCAACCTGGGGAAAGGAAAATATTTAAGTAAATTTCTAAGTACCTAGGGTCTTCATCCCAATATCGAATAGTATGATTCTATCCATGTGAATATATTTCCTAATGTCAAACATGGTAGAAACCACTTGATTGCTGGTCATTCATGCATACCCTTAACAAGTGTGAGGAAAATCACCATTGATGTCAATGATTCCTATAAGATACCCTAGTACATTCCTCCGAATGTGAAAAGATAAGTTGAAGTTGAAAAATCGATGTAACCTTTCAATCAAAGGCTAATCATGGAAGCCTACTATCGAAAGTGAGGAAATCTACCATTAAGGCATGCAGTCTTCAAGGTACTAACTAGTTTCTAAGACTAATTCCTTAATTATGTGTTGATGTCAATGAGAATAGACTCATTGAAGGAGGTCCATAATGTTTCCCCCACCACAACCATCAGAGTAACTTAGAGATGACTGACACAAAGGAAGGTAAGGTAACTGCAGAGGTTGGTTGTGGTAGAAGGCTCCCCTTGAACATTGAACGACATGGCAAGTGACTTGCAAGCATTGAATCAACGAGGCAGAGACCAAACATACTGCAAAAGGAAAGACGATGCATTCTTTGAATGACTCAGAGTAAAATGACTCATGAAATTGGACCGACTCGAGCACATGTTGATTATGCATATGTTTGAATGAAATGCAGATAGATGTATGTTCAAAGGTGACTAAAATCTTCCATCAATACACAAGAAAAAAAAATTGCATTCCCTTAATTTCCCCATCACGATGGATGAGTATTTCTTTTCTTTTCAACGAGATTGAAAAGGGTAACAAACAATCGATATAGCTCATCGTAGGATGAGTCCAATATCACATGTTTTATGAACCTGAGAAAGGAGGGGTTCAGTCCCAAAAAGGGCCCTTCATTGTTTGATTTGTATGAGTCAAAAGAAGGTAAACTCGATGTCGTTTCGCGTTTACAGATTTTAAAAAGACTAAAGAAAACTCCAATGTGGATTTTTTTGTAAATTTAGTATCCAATATCTGAAAAGGTGTAAAATGATACCTATGGGAACTCTTTTAGTTATGATAAACTATAGTGTACATTTTTTGTAAACAAGTCTAAACAGTCCAAAAAAATGGGTAAACTATCACTGGATAGACAACCTTTCAAATACTTTTATAATCATGAAAGAAACAAGTTCGCTTGGCGATATTTTCCTATTAGAGAGTCTGAAAAAATCTTAAAGGCAACTCCACGGGGTTACTTTTTTGTATAGGTTTTACAAGTCTTAAAAAAAGTGATAAAAGTATACTCGAAACCTTTTCTCTTAGTTTTTAACAAGCACGAATATGGAATCAAAGGAACTTGGAATATTTTTCATTTTAAAAAGAGTACAAAAAAATCAAAACCTAAGCTCAAACCACTTTTCATGTTTTAACCAGAGCACGAAAAATGTAAAAAGTAATCTCAACAGCATCTTATTGTTTTTAACGATCTCAAATATCGGTTGGAAGAATGCTCAGGGTATCTGCTTCATTTTTTAATGAGCTTGCAATAGAGAATGAACTATGCTTAGTATGTTGTTTCATGGTTTACTGAGCTCGAAACTAAAAATAAAGTATGCTTAAAATGAGACCCATTTACGGGTGTTTTCCCTACATGATTTCTAGTGGTCGGTAATTTCCCCCAATATAAATTTCAAGTATCTTAACTCCAACATAATTTAAAGAGGTTGGATGCACGCCCCCAAGATTTGTTTCATTTTCTTACTCTTTTATTCATCCGACTAAGTTTTGGGTTACTCCTAGTAAGGGGTTCACCAGAGACGGAGGAATAAAGAGAATCAAGTGACATAGGCAGATGAAATGAAGGTTCAAGTTAAAATAATTGACACAATAGAAGAATCTATTTCATTTTTTAATGAACTTGACATGAAAAAGGAACTCTGCTCATAACTACATATTTCATTTTTACTCAAGATTAAAATAGAAAATAACTATGCTTGTGGTAACCTTTTCATTTTTACACAATATTGAAATATAAAATAACTATGCTTGAGGTATCTCATTTCATTTTTTATTTAGCTTGAAAAGGAATAAAACTATGCTCAAATACATTTGTTTCATTTTTTAACGATCTTGACATAGAATCGGAAATATGCTCAATGTTAGTTTTATTTTTTAATGAGCTTGAAACCAAAAGTAAACTATGCTCAAGGTTGGTTTTATTTTTTAACAAGCTTGAAACCAGAAGTAAACTATGCTCAGATTCAGTTCTTAGCCAACATGATGTCTAGAGGTTGGTAGGTTTCACCCCTTACATAAGAAGCTAGTATGATGTCTAAAGACTGGAGACATGACCCCCAAGTTTCCCCATGATGGGAAGAAGCTATCGATTTACAAATGACTAAAATTTGGCATGATGTCTATAGTCGAGAAACATGGACGAGGAAGGGTAATGAACCACAAGAACATGCGGGACATTCAGGGAATTATGTTGATAGAAATTATACAATGATCGGGTTTAACAAAGGAAATTTGATCAATGGTCACAATCTTCCTATCATGGGGAAAATGCATCACTCAAAAGAGTGTGGACACTACAACTTTCATGGCGTAACAATAATATTGTCCAAGGAGTAGATTAAAATCTAAGGGAACTTGGACTACCATAACATCAATCCATAAAAAATTTCCCTCCTAAGGTGATAGGTAAGTGAGGAAGGATCCTAAATATGCAGTAGGTCTACTATTGAAATCTAGTATATGATCGGTAGCTGGCACAAATTGAGGATAACCTATAGCTTTCCAAGCAGTTAAGGATAGAATACTAACAGGATCCCCTTCATCAATAATAGTGTGAAGTGTAGCGGTAACTCGCATAGATATATGGAAAGGAAAACTCAAATGAAAACGATATGATTTTATATTAATCCAATAAAAATAAATAACCTTAGTACTTGGAGTGAGTTCTGTTGAAATAGATATAATTTCCCCTTGTTTATAACAATTTGAACTGACTACGAAAACTTCAATGAGTTTCAATTCAATCTCAACTAGAAGATGAGATGAATATTGTGTCAAAGTGACTACTTTAGTATTAACACTCTCTCATGAAAGAGTGGGATCGGGTGGATATGAAATCAAATTGACCACTTTAACTTCACTCTTCAAATGAAGAGTGGGATGAACTACTTGTTCTTCACTCTCTAAAGAAATAGTGGGATCAACAAATGATGGAACTAGATCGACCACTTTATCAACCAATGGGAGGTCAAGGGACAACTTACGGTAACATGTTGGATGTTGGAAGCCATTTCTAAGGAATAGTAATATATTCCAACAAATTTGAATATTCATCCATGTAAGGAAAAAGGTAAATAAGGTGCATGTCCTTACATAGTAAGCAATAATTTATGAACTTACCTTTTTGAATCCTAACCATAGAGTCATTGGTTGATGGGGTATCATCAGTATGATGTCCAGAGGCTAATGACATGGGTTTTAGGGAGTCCTTATACCATACTTCTAATACTTGGGATATACCATGACAATCCTTAAGAATATGGTCACCCTTGCAAAGTTTGCAAGGGAACTTAGGCTTACAATGTGTTTTTGTGGGAAGATCAACACTCCCAATACTAGGAGGATTAATTGGTTGAGATTTGGTTTTTTGTTTGTCTTTATTCTTCTTAAACTTCCTTTTATTCTTCTTCTTATCAACATTATTACTAGCATAATAACTTTCAAACATGTGAAGAAGGAGAAAATGAAGAAGACATATCTGGCGAAGAAGGTGAAATATCAACATGATGTTGATTCTCTTGTGATGGAGAGTTGGGATTTGAAATAATCGATACACTTGGGATAACCAGACTGGATAATAACCATACATGTAATCCTATAGTAAATCTAGGAAGATTCAACGTATCCATGAAGGGAGGACCAACATTTCCATATGGAAAAAAAAGACATACCTTGAGAAGAGATCTCTTGGTTGATAGTCCCAGAATATTTTCCCATATCTATACTCTCTAAAAAATCCTAAATACCACAAAAATCAAATGCTACTTAAATTAAAAGAAACAAGAAGAATTTTGATAGGTGGGATGTATGGTATAGATCCTCACAGGAGTCTCAAGTCATTACAACTCACAATATACCACAGGGTCCAATATTAATACGAAACAAGGAGGATTAGGACTATACCATTGCATGTATACCCAAATACCTAGACATTACATGCATAGTATCTCCCCAAGAATTGTTCTTGGTGTATTTCTTTGACAATACTGTTGATAGGTTACTCAATTGGTCTAGGATCCTAGTGGTATCTCCCAATATACACAAGGTCAATAGGAGCTCAAATTTTTAGCAGTGATGTATAATGCACAACTATTCGAAAGGGGCCCTCCAATATACTGTCAAGTACGTGAAAGAATATTTCTATATACCATAAAAGTATGTGAAATACATTTGTATATAACAACGAGTACATGGAAGAACCACAACTTCCCCGAGATGCAGTGCAAGAAAAAAATGGCAGGTCCTATGCTTAAAGATGTTGGGACACATCTCTAACCTAACTCATAGGATTGCTAAAACTTTTACCCTAACTAACGCTTCATTTTATATTTTGTGGTTAGGTGGACAAAATGATATAAAGTCTCGACTCATAAACCATGTAGAGATGAAGTGAAAATATTTACTTTTTCTTTCAATATATGCCCTATTTAAGAAGAGAGTAAGAAGTTATTTTCCCAAAATGCAAAAATTGAATAACATACACCCAAACTTGAAACTAGAATTGTGTTTCCTATATTTCCAACAAAAATGAAAACTAGATATGTAAAGGTAGGAAGAAAAAGATCAAATTAATGTTTCCAACAAACACTAAAATAAAGACTAACAGTAGAAGATATTATTCTATGACGGCGACTAGGGTTCAGCTGCTCTGATCTCTGACCAGCTCACTGACCTCCGACGGGCCCCCTGTGGGTGTTCTCTGCTCCTCTGACTGCCCCTTTGGACAGGTTTGAAAGGCATCGCGTGGTCCCCATGGGCTCGTCCTTCATGCCCTCCCTGGGCGGTGGCCGTGATCATGCCGACCGAATCTGAGAGGCCCCCCTATGGGCCCCAATGCCAAGATCCAGGCCTTCAGATCTTTAATCACAGGAAGATCCAAGGCTGTACCCTAGTCTGCAATACCCAAATTCATAAAGAGGATTGATGAGGTTCCTACCATTGATCTGTCCCCCTTGCATCCCATGCAAGTTTCCATATCCCGATCGAGCTTTAGTGGGCCAGTTTACAGGTCTCTATCCCTCTCCTAAGACTATAGAAAACTGGATCCAAAAAAATTGGAGACCCCTCATCTCGAATAGCATCACATGCTATGCAGTTGGTAGGGGATTCTTTCTCTTTGAATTCATTGCTAAAGAAGATCAAGATCTGATTTTTCGAAGCGGACCATACTTCATGGGCCCACAAGGATTATCTTGAACATATGGAATCCAGATTTTGATCCTGCCATCGACGTTCCTAAAGTTGTCTCAGTTTGGGTTCACCTCCCTAACCTCCCGATCCACTGCTGGACTGCCTCCTCCATGAAAGCCATCGAAAACAAGCTGGGTAAGTATATTGATAAGGCTCACCCTAAAGACAATTACTCTTGTTCCCGCATTTGTGTAGAAGTAGATCTGGAAGCAGGGCTTCCTGAAGCAATCAAACTGGTTATCAGGGAATGGCATCATTTTCAAAAACTGGATTATGAACAACTGATGTTCAAATGTCGTCACTGCCATGAATACGGCCATTTTCAAAAAAGTTGTCCCAAGAAACCTTCAGACACTGAAAAAGATCCTGAAGAAGGATGGATCCAGGCAAAACGAACAAAGCCTAATCCAAGGCCGCCTCCTAAAAAATCCAAGAAACCTCTACCTGTTAAAACTTCAAGTGCATCCTCTTCCCCTATCCCTAACCCTACTGCAAATTATGCCCCTCCATTTTTCGAGGAAGCCCCAGAGCCAGAACAAGAAGACCCTTTAAGTCCGATCCAGGATCCACCCAACCCCTTACATCTTGGAAATAATTAGGAGGGAAATAGTCCCCCAACTTCTCTGATCCAATCCTCTGAGGAAAGGTTTTCGGAAGATGAAGAAGGAGAAATTCATCTTCAACCCTCTCCCTCAAAAAAGAAAGGCAAGCAAGGAAGGAAAATAGACAAGGAAAGAAGAGAAGAAGCTACCTACAAGGATAAGCTGTTGGGCTCGCAAGTCACTCTCGAAACCATGCTAGGCACCAGAAATATGAGACAGAAAGGGTAGCCCCCAGAAATACGAGACAGAAAGGGCAGCCCAAAGGGGCTACTAAAACCCAAAAAGATAAGTAATGAATATTGTCTCCTAGAACTGCATAGGTTTAGGCAGTAAAAAAAAGTTGGATTCTATCAAAGACCTAATCCGCACTGCTATTCTGGACATCCTTCTAATCCAGGAGACAAAAATGGAGGAGCACTGCTTCCTTCAGTCAGCACCTCTCTTTTGGAAGTTTAGTGAAGGCCTTGCAGTCAGCGCTAGAGGTGCCTCTAGGGGACTTGGTACCCTCTGGAGAAAATATGCCTTTGATCTTATTCATTTTGTTTCAAACACCCACTGGATTCTATCCTTTATCCTTCATAAAGACTCGGGTATTCAGCTGAGCCTTTTCAATATCTACGTTCCTATTCTGTATATGGAAAAAAAATCCTACTGGCAGAGTATTCATGACATTCTCTCCTCCCAAAACTTGGATAACATCATTCTGGCTAGGGATCTGAATATTACGCTGAATGTCAAAGAAAAAAAAGGGGGTTCAATCGTTTGAGATCCTCTTCGTGAAATGGTGGAGGATATCATGAGCAATTGGGATCTCGAGGATATCAAACCTTCCCGGGGAAAATTTACCTGGTTGAATCGCAGAATAGGACCAGTCCACATTGCCGCCAGACTGGATCGATTTCTCATTCACCACTCCTTCACTGCCTTTGGTTTTAGATCATATTCCAAGATCCTCCCATTTAGCATGTCAGATCATAAGTTGATCCTGCAGGATCTCACAGAAGAAAGAAACCTTAGCCCCATCCCTTTTAGGTTTAGCCCCTGTTAGATCTCTCAACCAGTCTTCATGGACCTGGTAGCCTCAAGCTGGGCCATCCCCGTTTCTGGTTCCCCCTTCTTTATCTGGGAAGAAAAATTAAGAAGACTCAAAAAAGACCTCAAACTCTGGGCCAAGTCCCTCCCGTCCCTTTACGCAGCTTGGATGGAAGCGCCTGTGAATATGGAAAATCATCAACTCTCCCTAGAAGAGAATCCCCCACACCTTACCAATATGGAAAAAGAAGATATCTTACACCACTCCCTTCACACGGCCTGCAGGTTAGAAGAAGAAAATATCAGACAGAATTCTAGGTGTTTATGGTTAAAAGCTGGAGATCAAAACACAAGCTTTTTCCATAATCATGCAGAGGGGCGAAAAAAATTTAAAGTGGTCAAAGAAGTTTAGGTCCATGGCCAGAATACCAAAGACTTCAAAGAGATTAAGCGGGAAGCCCATGATCACTTCCAATGAGTCTACTCCGAAGAAGGTCCTTTCGTGGGTTCTCCCATTCTAGATTATGTTCCCTCTCTGATCCATCATTCCAAAAATCGCAAGATGATAGCCCCCATCTCTAATAAAGAAGTAAAAAAGGCTTTAACGTCCATGGAACCTGGCAAAGCACTAGGTCTAGATGGTTTCACTGCTAGATTCCTCAAATCCTACTGGAAGATAGTCAAAAAAGACCTGGTCAAAATGGTCCGCAAATCTCAAAATTGCAACAAGATTGGAGGGAGCACAAACTCAGCTTTCCTAGCACTTATTCCAAAAGAAAAGGGGGCTACCTCCTTCAACAGATTCTGGCCCATCTCTCTCTGTAACATTGGCTACAAATTCATCACCAAGGTCATCGCCAACAGGATTAAAGAAGTGTTGCCTTCCATCATTCCTGAAAATCAAGGAGGCTTCGTTTAAGGAAGGAAGATTGCAGATAACATCATTCTGGTTCAATAAGTGATCCATTCTAGCATCAACCACTGGGATAAAGGTATGGTTATCAAGATAGACCTTGCAAATTCCTTTGATAGAGTAAACTATGACTTTCTCTTTCACGTCATGCTTCATTTTGGATTTGACCCTGGGTTTGTTCGATGGATCCAAGCCTGTATCAAATCCCTGTGGATAGCCCCATTAGTAAATGGTTGCGCAGCTAACTTTTTCAAAGCTTCATGTGGTCTTCATCAAGGCTGCCCTCTGTCTCCCATGCTCTATGTTATCCAAGCCTCTGTCCTCAGTTTCCAACTTGACCGCTGCCAACAAAATAATGAGCTTCTTCGGCTTCGTATATCCCGAGGGGTCAAGAATGTAAACCATGCCTAGTTTGTTGATGATATGATCCTCCTTGGAGGTGCGAGCATGATCTCAACAAGACTTTTCAAAAGAGAGCTCAACATTTACCAAGAAGCCTCAGACAGTCTCATAAACTACAACAAAAGCCAAATTTTTTCCTGGAACTGTTCTCCTAGGGACCTCGCCGACATCAGCAGAATCCTTAGCATAAAATCAAAGGGATCTCCCAGTGGACCGATTTCAAATACCTTGGGATCCCCATCTTTAAAACCACCCCAAAATCATCCTCCTGGATTCCCCTTATTGACAAAATCAAGAACAGGATTAACACATGGGGAGAAACCTGGCTGAACCTAGCCAGTAAAGTCATCCTTATCAATTCAGTCCTCTCCAGCATCCCGATTTACCAAAGCTCCATCCTTTTGGCCCCCAAAGGCATCCTCAATAGCATTGAGTCCCTTCTCAAAAACTTCTTGTGGAAGGGAGGAAAGCACAAGAAGAATAAGCTCCACTTGGTCAGCTAGGAGACAGCTACCAAACACTGGCTAAATGGGGACTGCAGATCCGAAAACTAGCTCTTCAAAATCTTGCTTTGAGTGCTAAGAAACTTTGGAACATCGTCTCTGGCAAACCCTCTTGTTGTAAAAAATCCCTCTAGAAAAAATAATTCTCAAACAGTCGCCTTCGATGCCTTGATCACCCTCCTACTACCAGAAAAGGATTTGCTATTCTTCCCGTCCTCCTTAAAGCCCTCCCATTTTTCGTGACCCAGTTAACGTGGATCCTAGGGAATGGAAAACAAATTAAGATCTGGGGGGATTCGATCATGGGAGACCCCCCTCTGGATCAGTCTTGCGACCTGGAAGACCTTAAAACCCATCTGCTCAACATTAGCATCACCACCATCTAGGATATCTCGATTTGGAACCAAGATGGCTCCTGGAAGGACTAGAATATCCCTTGTCCTCCCCAAATGATCGGCACCAAGAGACAGGTTCTCCAAATGTTAAAAATTAAATCCCCCATAGATAGCTCTGTCAAAGACTCCAGAGGATGGGAAAACAGATCAGGCAAGTATTCTACCGCTACTGGCTACCATCTTCTTGCAGACACAGCAAACCATGATAACTCTAACCTTTGGAAGAGCATTTGGGCTGTAAAAAGTCTCCCCAAAATCGACTTTTTCACTTGGACGACTCTTCATGATAAAATTCTTACAGGGGCTAATATCCAGAAAAAAAGGGTGGGAAGGCCCCACGTGTTGCCCTTTTTGCCTCTCTCATGAAGAAAACACAAAGCACATTCTTATCTCATGTGATTTTGCCCAAAGTGTATGGAAATCGTCTCTTCCAGAGCAGGCTGATCTCCATACTAGAAATCCTCAGACCCTCTTTCTTCACTGGGCCTCCAAAACTCCCTTCAGTCTCAAGTCAAAAAGCGCCAAAGCAAGCTGGATGGCGCTCCCCAAGATCGTCATCTGGAAAATTTGGTTGGAAAGAAATTCTTGAGTCTTCAAAGAGAGAAATGAGAGGCTTGACCAAGTGGCAGCCAAAATCCTTGGTCTGCTGGGAGAATACCTCTGACAGATTTGGAGTGTGCCATGTGCCAATCCCACCGCGGATGCTTGTCTAAGCAGGCTTGGCCCCAAGCCTTTCTCGACGCCCCCCGCTCCAAAAAATAAAATGTGGGAAATAAGGTTGATGCATGATGATCTCAAATCATGGCTTCGCTATGTTAATAGGAGAGCTTTGTTCACTGATGGCACTTCTAAAGGAAATCCCGGGGCAGCAGGGGGGGGGCAGAGTTTTCTTCACTTCGGATGGATCAATGGAGTTCAAGTTTGCTTGGGGACTGGGAATCGACACCAACAATATGGCTGAAGCCTTGGCCCTTTGGCAAGGATTGAGGATAATCGGGGAATTGGGAATCTCTAAACTAATCATCATTGCAGACTCCATAGTTTTCATCCGTGCACTGGCTGAAAATATTTCGCCAACTCATATGGCCCTGAGGCATCTTCTCCGCAAGATCATGGTGCAAGCCTCTCTCTTTAAAAAAATAGATTTTTATCATGTGTTACATGAAAATAATTCCCACGCTGACCTTGAGGCAAATAAAGGGGCATCCCTAAGCCCTGGGGAGCTTATCTTTAATGAACAAGGAGCTTACTGCCCCCCCCCCAATAGGACTAGGGGCTTATCATGGGCCTTAACCCCTTGGGCCCTACCCCCTCGCTCCTCCACATGCTGGCGGGATGTCGTGATGCCTAGCGGGCTGCCGTGACACCTGGTGTGCGGTGTTCACATGGCCTCGCGCGAGGCTGCATAAATGAACCTCCTGACCATCCCTTCATCCACTGCTACATGCTACGAACTCTCTCGAATGCTCGGAGCTCCATCCCACGATTTAATGGCATCAGGACAGGTGACCTCAGGATTTATCATTGTCCGTCGTTGAGGGGATTCGCTGGTTTAATGGCGATTATGGATTTGGGGCTCTCGCATGAGGTGATCTCTGCAGCAGTCATGTCGAAGGAGGATGCAATGTTTGGTTTCATGGGTGAATTTACCATCCGCGCATACGACATTCTGATGAATGCTGGTATGAAGGTCACGTCGAAACGTTTGGGCAATTGTTGGATTCATGGTAGGTTGGGCTATGAGGTGACGTCGGTCTCTACGTCAACTATGGATATAAAGAATTGGAATGCAGAGGGCCAAAGCAAACTTGATGCGCTGATTAATTGGGAGCTCTGTCATATGGTTGCTTGGAGACTGATGTTATTCAGGATGGAAGTGGATTCCTCTTCTGCGAGTGCGCCTGTTCCATCCTCGATGGATAAAAAATTCAAGGAAGTGAAGCAAGAACTCAATTCACTGCAATCCCAAGTGAACGCAATTGATTACAAAGGTGGTCAGCGTCTGGATCATGTCAACAAGGATTTGGTCTTCCTCCAAAAGAAAATTAATAGAAAGGCCAAGCAAATAAAGAACTCGCTCACCAGGCAAATTGTCGAGTTAGAACTCAAGGTGGACAAGCTCGCCCTCAAATTTGTCAAGCATGAAGAAAATGGTATGTCTTCTAGTTCGGAGGGTTAATTTTTGACTACTCGTTTGGGTTCGCCGTCCTGCTTGCTTTCGGCTCCTGACGTCCATGCAGGTTTGGATTACTGTTTATAATCTTTTTAGGCATTTAGTTACTTTTGATTTTCAGTTAAAAACTCTGATTAAGGCTACAAACTGTTGGATTGCAGCTTCCACAAGGGCGTTTTTGGAAGGTTTATGTCTTTGTCGCTTCCTCAAGGGAATTCTGTTGGTTTATGTATTTGCTGCTTCCTCAAGGGCATCTATGGCTACTTTGGACTCATTGTAATTAGGTACCAAGCTACTGCTTCTGTGAAAGCATTTTGTAATCTAGTTCTGTTGGTGGTTACACCACCCCCCTATATATAATATAACCATTTTTGTCTAAAAAAAAGGACTAAAACAAAGATTCTTTATATATTATGGTTACTTGAAATTTTTTATTTTCTTTTTATATAAAACTAATATTTAACAAGAGAAAATTCTGAATTAAACTAAAACAAAACAAAAAAAAATTTCAAGTATTTTTAAATCTAATTAAGAAGATCAAAGAAAAAAAATTCTTTGAACTATTATGGAAATGAAAGATCAATTTTCCTCTACTAGAGAGATCTAAGGAAATGAACAACAATCCCAAGATAAGGGTACTCAATACAAACTCAACACATGCACACAAAAATAAAATGTAAATTTTTCAATTTCAAGGAATACAATCTACATAAAATGTTGATAGGTTTCAAGCAAAGAAACAAATGTAAAATATAATGCAAGAAATATAAACTCTTATTTGAATTATAAGCGCATATACTTCAAAGATACTACATAATATATGATTCATGGCCCCTAACTATAATATAGAATCAATACAAAATGGTCACTGAATACCTACCTCGATGTAGTTTGCAGGTTGATACTATTGAATCCTCCTTTGGCTAAAGCTCCTTGTACACTATGAAAAGGAGTCGGCGACACCTCTTGTCTTCTTTCAATAAGAATTAGTAACGCTTTGTCAACAAAAGAAAAAAGTGTCAAAGAATTAGTGGCTCTAAAGGGAAACAAACCAGATGTATCAGCGTAGATAGGGGTCCAAAAAATGATAAACACATTCAAATTCAAAAGACACTGAATAATTTGAAATTTTCTAAGATCAAATACTGACCTAGAGAGGCAAATTAGGACTGAAAGAATGTGAATATCACACCCTTTGAAGAGAAAAATAAAAACTTACATTTTGCAATGAAAAACAAATCAAAACCAAAGAATAAGATGTATATATATTTCCTCGGTGAAGTTGCCAATTTTGTTACCAGAAAAATATGGTTAGTGCAGAAAAAAATGGTTTCCCTAGTCCAAATGGTTTAGATATAGAACAAAACAAGTACAACTATGCAACATTTCCCTAGATCATCAAACTACTTGAATATAGCTCTCTTATACGTTTTTCTGAGGGTTATCATTTCCTTCTTGAATACTTTTGTGATCCAGTCGTGAAGAAGAGATACCTACAAAACATATGAAGGACAATAAACAAGAATAAAATCAAAAATATAATTTGAAAAATCTATGCTAATGATAAAGAAGCAAAGCAATAAATAACATTACACATTATTTACGGGAAAGGAAAAACATATTTGTATTAATGTGAATGAGGAAAGAATTACAAACAAATTTCCTTGATGTCGGGCTTCTCCACACAAGTATTTCACCCTCAGATTCCAACCACTTAGCCTCTCACTCCTAGAATAATTTCAACATCATGAAGGTGCTTTCTTTTTCCTCCTTCAAACCATGAAGGTGAGATTACACTTATGGGCCAAAAGGGGATCAAATGGGTTGATATTTCCTTGGAGTAAGTTGATGATCATCCCTACGGGTTAGGGTCTCGACTTCCACCTAATATAATTTGTTGGGATAAGCCTCCATGAGGGATTTCTTCTAGAAATCTCCCAAAACTCTTCTTTTTTTCCTTTTATTGAGAGTCGACTCTCTTTTCACAATAGCAACAGGCATCAAGAATGGTTGATGCTCCTTTCTCAAAGGAAAGTAGTGTCACCGACACCTTTTTTCCAGTAGAAACCAGTGTCATCCTTGGATGACTCCTTATGTCAAAATATAAGGTGCATCGGAGCTCCTATAAATTATATTCTAACAATGAAAATTTCCTCCAAAAAAAATTTTGGCACATGTTCTTCAGAGATCTAGGAAAAATGACAATATTTTAGTGTAACACGTATCTAGAGTACATATGACCAAATGTAGCCATTCCTTCCTAGGCATCTATCTCCATGTTGCACAACAATTATCAAGATGGTTGGCAGGACTCATCAACCTAGTATACTTATTACCAATATAAGGAATATTCTCACTAAACTGTATTTCTAAGAGCCTTCAAAACTGAGGACATTCCAAGATGGATTGTTTATGAGCATACCACCATATTGATAGCGTATATTTCAGGGCCACATCAATAGCTAGTAGTTGGTGGTGGTCAAATACATCATCTTCAAATTCTGACAAAAATGTGCTTAAGTTAGGAAATCCTTCATATGTAGACAGATCCCAAACCTCGGTACAAACCCATCGCAAGTATTTTGTGATTCTTGTGCATTTTCTCACCGATACTTCATGTAACAGGTTCTACCAATTTTCCAATGTTTCCCCTAAATCTGATCAGCGTGAACCAATAGTCTACCAACTTAATTTACCATCAGTTGTAGGATTTATATAATCATCCACCATAGGAGATAGATTGTAAATATTATTCAAATTCCCTTCATGATACTCACCTATTATTAGGTCGACATAGTGTTGTTCTTCCAATGGGTCGATTGGAGTGACTACTTGCATATATGAGTCTTCAAACGATAAGATCATATTTTTAAAATCAATGACATTCTGGTTTGTAGTATCCCAGTCGATCTCCAGGATTGTTGGATAAGGGATTCGTACCATCAATAATCTCTTTAACATTAAAATATGCATAAGTTTGAATCCCTTCCACCTCAACTGGAACCTATGGTAATCAACTGACAGGAAGAACCTTCAACCAGTTAGTTAATCTCAATTGAATAGGTGACCATACTAACTTGGGATTCCCCATGCTATCCCATTTATGCTTTGTCGAAATGTTGACATCTAACCCCAAGTCAAGAATAATAAAATCCATATCACAGTCGCCTATTTCTGCATTCATCGAAGTTCTTGACCAGTATTTGTCTTTTATGAATATGATTGATATTTTTTCTTGTCGAGGACCTTTCTCAAGTTATTTGATTAGATATGATATCTTTGCAAGACCATCTTCCTTTTTAACAAGTTTTAGACAAATTTTCAAAAAATTCTTTAGAATGCTTACCTATTCTGTCGACTTCCTTGGAAGTGAGCCATCGAATATCTGTGGCGTATCGATGACTGGACCTTCGTTAAATACCGGGAAAACAACATATTTCAAGGCATGGTTTGTATACATAAACCCATTTTGTGCTTCAAATGAGACCCCTTTCTCTTTCTGTACATCAAATGGAACTTTATTTTGTGTTGTGATTTGTATTCTCCTATTTTTCCTTGGTTTTTCCTTATCATATCCAGTCGTAGTACCTCTCCTGGTTAACACAGCAACAGTCGGTAGTCTATCTCGGGGCTCAATAGAAATAGTCTGAACATTTTGATTTGCATTTGAGGGCTAGTTTTGATTCCCAGTGACCTTTGCCTTCCATTTATCAATAAGTTGGGGACATTACTTAATGGTATGATCCAGTTCTCTATAATATGAACATGTCAACGTAAAACTTGTACATTATTTGGCATAGTGTCTTGGTTGTCCATAATTTTAACAGATGACCTGACCTAACCTTTGGCATAGTGTCTTGGTTGTACATTATTCTTGCCCACAGATCGACAGAACTTACAATAAACATTGGCGAGTGTACTTACTATATTTTTTTTGTAGATACAAACATTCTTATGAACGGTGTCCCTTGGTTTGACATACCTTACACCATGGCATCCCTTATGAACTTAATGGATTTGGAGCACCCGAAGAAAGATAGTCCAGAAAGGTTGGGCATGAATCCTTATTATGGCCTTTTTTTACACCTCGTGCACAAAAAATCCTCACAATATCCTTTCCCTTCTTGATATCTTGGATCTGCAATGAAATATTAGCCAATTGCGAATAAATTTGTGCCATTCCCGCACCTGTTTCTTCGACTGGTGATACTTCTAATTGCAATTTCTAAAGCTTATATATGAGACACTATCTTATGTTGCATTAGGGGAACATGAATATGGGGTAGTAGCACAACATTAAACCACTCTCTTTTTAACATTGAACATTTTAAAAATTACCTTAGCCATTAGGGTTTTCAATCTCTCGTCGAAATCCTAGATATATTCACCTCGTGACTACTTAATCTCCTTCAACTTCGCAATACACTACGACTCGGATTTAGGATTCTTGAATTTGTCTATTAACCCAGTTCGATTATAATCTAAATACTTCAGAGGGGTTCTTATAGGAGCCACATATAATTTCATATAACAATCTAGAGAATGACCCCTAAACATCATGATCATCTAAGCCCTTTTTACCACATCATCCTAGATTTGTCACACAGTCCAAATAGCTTCACACAAAAACCAGTGTTGCTTAGGGCCTTCCATCCCATTTCCATTAAATAGGAAATTTATTGTTGTCCCAAACCATTTAATGTCTTTGGGGTACTGCTGAGCTTGAATTAGATAGACCACTAGTAGGAACTTTTTTACTACTATCTTCATTATTGTTATTACTCTGATTATACAAGAAACAATTTGATGCACTTTTAGGTCTTACCTATGATACTCGAGATGTACACGGAGACATAGGTATGTCGTAACATTTGTTCTGGTATGGATCTGGCACCTCTTCCTCGTTTTCAGAAATAAGCCAATATTCCTCATCCTCATCGCAAGACTCCTCATCAAGTTGGGGCACGAATATGTAGTTCCATGTTTCATTCGCTCTGCAACTCTCTCTCCTTGTCACGTTCTTTCTCCTATTATTTGATCGAAATCTTATTCCACTCTCTAGGTGTCCACCCTGTTGTTTTTTATGCCCTAGATTTCCATCAATGATAGAGATTAAAATAGTTCAAACAAGTAGAAGAAAATGAGAGAAAACAAATAAAAGCTAGATATTCTAGCATGACATACTTAGATCTTAACTTAAACTTGTAATCAATACGCAACTCACAATTTGTAATCATGTTAACGAAGATAATCATTCAATGCGAGTTTGATTTTCCCTAGATCAAATCATATCAGTTGGTAATGGATCTGATCCACACTTGCCAAGTTTCACTTTAAATTTTGCATATGGTGACTTTCATTTGCAAAGATATGCAAAAGGTCACCTACAAAATATCTTGTTATTCTTCCTATGCTCACCCTACTAGGTATGAAAAAGGTCACCTACAAATTATCTTGTTATTCGTCTTATGCTCACCTTACCTAGATTTCATTTACACGAACCATCAAAATTTAGATTGAACTTAAGTGGATTATAAAGTTCCCACAATTCCTTCGTATAGGAGTTTTCATTTAAAGAGTTTTCTTTGATTATCAAATTTCTAAGATTTATTGTCCATGACTTTAATTTTGACTCACATTGCTTGGATACTATTTCTTAGGCATTCGCGGTTGGATGAGGTTTGTAGGTTTGTTGGGTATACCATATTTTGTGATTTTGAGTAAATATTATAAGCCATACCCTGAGATATTCCTCTATCCAAACCCTTCAATAGTTTCTTATTTTATTCTGCCATCTAAATATCTTCTGACACCACTTATTAGAGGATACATCTTTGTATTTGAATATATTTTTGTTCCATAAACTTAGTATTTATTTAAAACTTTGAAGAATCATCTATCAACACATTTCCATCAAATCCTAAATATTTGTTACAATTTATTGATGATACTTTTTTCCGCTAACCCCATGGAATTAATAATATCAATGATTTCTTGATTAAATGTACCTATTCAACAACTTATCAAGATATTGAATTTTCCATGGAAATTGATGGAAAAAAAATCTTCCTTTCCTTGATTTGTTGTTCTTGAAGAAACCTAATGGTTCTATTTTTCATCAATCTTATAGAGAGAAGACTCATCTTGGTTGATATCTTCATTATTCTCCTCTTCCTCTTTCTTTTAACATCATTTCCTTAATCCATTTGTATTCTATGATTAAAAAACACTCGAAGAAGAAAATTTTCATTATTTTCTTTCCTAATGTGATATGGTTTTCTTAAAATTGAATTATAAAGTATTTATACACTGCACATAGGGTTATAAATATCTACTAAGGTTCTAAACATGATAGGTATATCCAATATTTATTTCCATCCCTTAAGTTACAACTAATAGTATCACCAAAAACTTGAAAGGGAAAAATACTAAAATTATCTTTATCATCCATCACACATTAAAGAATATTGTGAAATTTGTTAAATAATATCCCTCTTGTGAAGTGTTTGTTTAGGGAAACTTGTCACAAGAGTGAGTACCCTTCCATCTTCTATCTGTGTACGTTGCAACAAGTAAACAATTGCTAGATGTGGGTTAGTATTACATACATCCAATGGCAAAGCATATGGAGAATATGGAGAGCCAAATATAGGCCTTTCATGTGTTTTCTTGATTTGGAATCAAACTTATTATATACCTTTAATGATGAGGAATCAACCTTTACTAAAGTTTTTACAGTCAAATGGGTACAAAATACTCTTATACATATGGTTGATTGTGCATTTTCTAAATTAATATCCATAAGAGAAGTCAAACTTGATCCAAAAGTAGTTACTTGTTCCTTTTGATCTTACTAAAAATAGAATCTTTGTATGCCCATTTTTATCAACATGCATGGACTATAACAACTTCAATTGATTCAATTAAACCCAGTACACAAACAATACACTTCTATTCCTCCATGCATATGTTGGTTTGGATATCCTTGAATTTCTTGTTGGTCTCCATGCATGTGAACTAATATCTGCCTTCGTGAAGGTGTTGTATCTAGTAGATATCCAAGTCTTTGGTTCCAATCATTTATCATTGTACCACCTTCAATATCACATCTCAAGATATCTTGTACTAGTTATTACTTAGGTGATCATTGTTGATAGTGAAGGTAAACACCATATTTATTACACTTTTTCTACTAATGTCCATTGAAAAGATAAAGAGATAAATATTTTGAGGGAGGGTTAAGACAAAGTGTCTTCCATAATGAAGTGGGATGGTTCTTACATATAGAAGAAAAAACGGAACTTTGATACCTTGAGCTATAGTGGTGTGGAGGAGGTGAGTTCGTTGAACAATCCAAGTTCCACTTTGATGTTAGAAATGTTGACTATTCAATGAAACATTGGCTCACATCTCGTCGACGAGTAAATGGTCAACAAGAAGGTTGGTGGAATGAATTGTTCCACATTAACCTTGCATGATGCATTCTGTTGTTAGTTGTTGTTTTAAAAAGGGATGTGGATGTCTTACTTGTTTTAAATATTTTGTGTTATTTTGGAACAAGCAATTCTATGCATTTTATTTAATGATCATTGTACATAGTATGTACTTTTAGATTAAGTAATAAATATGTAAACATTCCTTATAGTATTTTCTCTCCCATGAGGCTCTTGGTATTCCAACTCTGCCATGGGAATTTAGATGTATTAGAATAATATCAAATAATTTTTTTAATAATGAACATAAATTTTCTTTGTTCACCATGGTCAATCAAACCCATGGTTCAAAAGGATTCACCAACAAGTATCATACAGATTCCCCCATCCATGACAATGTTCCTTATACTGGTGTAAGCCACAATGTTGGGAACAAGATTAGGCTTGATCTTACTCATTCATTTTCAATAGCTTATATGCATCTTGAAGTATATCGTTTTTATAGAACTCAATAAGAAGAGTATTGCATGTGACAATATCACATTGTCATTTCCTATTCCTATTCCCCATGTGCTTTGTCAAGGAGCATGTAGAAGTTCCTTTCAAACCTATTGTGAAAGCTCCAAATATTTCTTATGGTTGTGGATGATTGTTGGTTCTAAGATTCGATCTATAAAAATCCTTAATATAATGAGAAACATTCAAAAAGGAATACTTTTAGATATGATATGTAACAAGCTTTAATGAATATTGTAGTAGTCATGTGAGACCTATTCTATGGTTCTTCTATTGTACATTGTATCCTTACCTAGACTGAACATCAATTACAATGACTCTGCTACCATTTTTTGTCTATGAAATAAAATATAGGATAATATTTCTTCCCTTTATTTTGTTGTCATTTTAATTGAGTGAGGCCAAGGGAAACAATCTATGCATTCTATATCATTGCGGCCATAAGCTCTGGTTGAAGATCAAAGTTATGGAGGTTATTTGTGTGCCCATATAAAAGGCAATACCACTAATGTGGAAAAGCAAAGGTTTTAGCATTTATCTGTTTTGGTTGTTGTAGATGGAAGTTATACAGGTTGTCTATGTGCACATATAAAAGGTAATACCTCTAATGTGGAAAATCAGATATTTTAACATTTATTTGTTTTGGTTGTTGTAGATAATAAAAAAATTCACGTTGTTGATATTTGTATTACTACAAACATAATTCCTATATAAAATATAATACCTATGTTAAAAAAAAAATCATTTTTCATTTATCTATTGTTATTGCAGTAGATAATCTATTTTTCCTTTCCCTTTAGCTATATCTTGCTTTACATATTTTATTTTGTGTATTGTATGTAATTTATTTGGAATATTTCCATGGTATTAGAGCCATATGTCATATAACCCACTTCTCCCCATTTGTCAAGTGTTATTTGTTCTAAGATCCAATTTTTAATATTGTTGCAGTTGCAAATATTTCAGACACATTTGATAGTGTTTCAGAGGATATTGCTTCATCTTATAGAGCTATATTTATTATTAATCTCTCTATGCCCCTAAAAGAAATGGGGTCATGGGTTGTTATACTTGTTAAAGTTGGAAGTTGTATTTTAGGCCAACTTTCAACATCAAGTCATTTAGGATTCCCTTTGTAATAATCACTTTATCTTTTGCTTTAGGCTTGAAATTCATAAGGTCTTGGTTGGTGCACGATGTCATTTAAACTTGAAAAAGGTGTAGGAAAAAAATTTCTCAAGTTACATTGTAGAACTGGCAAGGAAATCCATCTAGTCCAAGGAGCTAACTATAATCTAGTTTCAGGTGTAGTTAGTTCATCCAGAGACAAGGACATCACAATTAGTTTCCTTTCCTCATCTAATAGCTCATGAGATACAATATAAACATATTTTTTGATAGCTTCTTCTTGTTTCTCTAACACACCTTTTGGTCGGAACGTCATCATGTAGTTTACCACAAATTCATGCTTAAATTCAACTTGATTGGGCGAATGATCCATGGTTGTATTTAGTGACGAAAAAGATTCATGACCCTCATCTTCCACTAAGGATTTGAAGAATGCTTGAGTAGGATCATTGCCCAATTTTATCCAGGGTAATCGAGCATGCATCTAAGCACCAATTTCTTAGGGATATAATTTACCTACAATACCCGACATAAACTTGTAGCTTCACCTTGATTGTGTTCATCATATTGGTCCCATTACAAGTCTCCATAAGGGAAACTTGATAATTTCATAAAGAATACTTGTAACCCCACTAGATTTTGGCTAGTTTGGAAATAGTTATAAAGGTTTTATTATCCCATTAAGTAACCCTATGAGAATCTCTATATGGCCAACTAATGAGATTTCACATTGTGAAAACATAAACTAGAAAATATGGGTTGTATATTGAGAGACATTTATAATATAATTATTTATGGGTATATATAGTATCTATGCATCGCTCAAAGATAGACAAAACCAATTGGGTTAGCAATCAAATGAAATAGAAATGTTATTCAACTACTTATAATTATCTCTATTAAGTCTTTCTCCAACTACTTATAATTCTCTCTACCCCCTTTGCAAAAATTATTCCAAATAAACCATAGTTCAATGGACTCGTATCTCCTATTATGAGTAAATTCATATATCCCATGGTGGTCCTTTAACATCAAAAATGCCTATTTTTCCAGTTAACAATCTTACATAAATTTCTCATATTTTCCTTGTAAACACTCCACCCTATTTAAATCCCTATATTATGAGGGGTGTTGAGGAGGTCATCCTTCATTCAACCCAAAATGTGTCACATCATGTTTATTGCCTGAGGCACTTAAATATTCCAACCCTAAAATTTGTTCATCCATGTTAAAATAGTCTATATCCCACTCAATAACAACATTGTGAAAATTTGGGGAGACAAAGATTAAAATTAACCCCTTTCCATCATTATAATCGAAATATAAATACTTATCCCCAAGGAAAATCATTGGAAATAGTTTCTTTAGAATCATTGAAGTGTTAGACATTCCAATAGGTCATTTTCATCAAAATCCAGTTATATGGATGTGGCTCAGTTGTGTTTAATCATTGGCACAAATACTTGTTGGATAGATTGGTGAATTAGGAGATGATTAAAAGCTGATTTCTCCAACCCTTTGCAAATATGCATCTTGTTTAAATATCCAACATATACTTCCTATTGCAGGTCTCTCATAAGACCAACTATATAATTTCATAAAGAATACTTGTATCCCTACTAGATTTTGGATATTTTGGCAATAGTTATAGAGGTATTATTATCTCACTTAGTAACCCTATGAGAATCTCTACATGGACAACTAATGAGATTTCACATTGTGCATACATAAACTATAAAGGATGGGCTCTATAGTTGGAGATATGTAATGGTGTGACCTAGGGAGGTGCGCCATCAAGTTGTACGTTGTTGAGCATACATATTTGTTGCTATATAATAATATCCCATGGCTAACTGGAATTATGCCATTTCCCTCCACAAGATATGTTTCCCTCATTAGAAATCATGACTTGAATATGCTTCATTGGGTAAGAAAAATAGTAAAGTTGTTATGTTAATTTATTGTGGATGAATTTTCCACTACTCCCAAAGTACGGTTCAGTATTTCACTACAAATTGTGGACACTTTGAAATGCTACTTTGGACCCTTCCTTATATAATGATAATGAACTTTCAGGTAGTATGGAACATTTGTACATTTGAGAGAGAGATGATTGGATGTTCCCCACCTTATTGATACAACCCTTTGGTCCTTGTGGTTATGTCTTGTGGATAAAGCGGGTTGTTCTCCCTCCTTGTGTCTCACCCCTTTGGTCCTTTGGTTAAAGTGGGGTTTTGGACCTTCCATTGATTTATGGTTGGTCTTCTATTAGAACCCTCCTTCTTTTGTGCGGTTTGGGACCTAAACTCATTACTATTGACCCTTGACGTCTACTTAATATTGTTAATGTATCTTCTAGTCAAGGATTTCCCTCCTTTTAGGAGGTGACGATTTGTCCTTATATTTGACCCTCATTTTGAGGGAAGACTCTAGAAGTATTTGTGCATTATAAAGGAATGATATTTGACATCATTCATCATCCATATTTGGTGGTTGACCTAAGCTTTGGTGTCAATGGTTATCCATATTGTTTGGATGGACATTGTTTTCTAAGTCTATTGTGACTCTATCCATTGGTTGCATGGTGACGTTAATTCTTGTTGAGTTGTTGTTCACATGGGAGAGATACGCATCATGTCTGTGCCTATTGTTGAGAGATCCATTGTCTTCAAGAAAACCCAATATGTTTGTAGCTTGATCCGCTGGTGGTTGAGTTAGTCCTTCTGTTTGAGATCTGATCTGTTGTCATTGTGATTCAATCCATTGTATTTAGGGGTTTTTTTTTTGAAACTTGATGTGATGTGATCTATACTGGTGGTGATTCATTCTACTTCTTATAAGGTGTTAAATTCCCCAAGGTGAAGTCTCTTTTGTAAACTTTAGTGTAGACTGTAAGTCTAAGTGAATTTTTTTAAGAGAAGTATGAGATTAAACTTGTGACTAGATTTTTGTGGGCTTTCATTGTGACTTTACTTTCAATGAAACTTTCTCTACTACAACCTTACATATTTTATCTCTAGTTTGTACTAACCCTCTAAGGGTCATCTTTTTCCTTTTATGTGATTGTGTCTCTAAGAGACATAGACAGTTATGAAAGTTATGAGTATACAGTTAGGAAGGGTCCCACACTATAGGTGAGTAACTAATCTTGTTCTTTTATAATTTGTACAAGTCATTGCAATTTATTATGTTGATCTTATTACATGTTATGAGCACTTACTTTAACACCACTGACAATTTTAGGGGTAACTTAGAACATTGAGCTCTTGAGCCTAGAAGAGATTATGACCAAAATAGTGAGTTTGAAGATCACATTCAAAAGGATGGTTTTAAGAGTTGGAGGACTTGCAAGGATCTATCTGAATAGTATTATCGAAATCCTATAGATTCACTTTTGGTTCTTTAAGATTTGATAGTGGCCTTGAAAATGTCTTGGAATTATTGTTTCACAAAGGTGTCGATCTTAGCTAAATGATCAATATGTGAATGATGTTATCTAACTTCAGAAACACTAGTTTTGGAGCTTGGAAAGATTGAATTTGACTTGTCTTAAAAGGAGATTAGACTGAAATTAGTCAAAAATATATTAATGAAATTGGGGTTAGAAGGGAAATTGGTTAATAGTTTTTTGACACTGGGATATTATAATTTTATAACCTTTTTTCGATAATGCAGGTAGAACCAAACAGGTATTTGTCATATTTTTCTTGCTCGAGGGAGGGGAGTTTGGGAAGACTAGAGAAAAGTGAGATATTCAAAAGGTCTATAATAGGTATATCAACTAGATGTCAAATGATCAAAAGAAACTTCCATAAACGCATGGAATTCTTTCTCGCTAAAGGGGGGTCATGCTCTTATCATGATGAGACCATAGGCGACATCGAGGTGTCCTTGATGTACAAACATATAGTGAAACAATGGGTACCCAAGGATCTTCCTCAAATAAACACAGATTTTTGTGTGAATGAGAGGATATATCGAATTGCACCATCATCATTACATGGTTGGGGTTATTTTGCATGGATGGCATAAAGGTTCGTTATGGTAGATGTACAAAATTGATGGAGTATGTTGGAATATGTTATAACTACATATATTGGATGTGACCGGTCCAATATAAATGAAGTATGCGCAAATACAGATTGTCTACAAATTATTTACAGCTGAAAGACAAGGGTTAAAATAAAGGAGCGACAATGTACATTAACGAAATGCCAAAAGCTACAGGAAATATTGCAAGGTTTATAAATAGTACACATCCATGGTCTACAATTAAACAAACCAATTGTATATTTGAGGGGCATGAAGGAAACTATGATTTTTTGTGTGTCATTACATCAATAGTTGCAGGGGAAGAATTGCTTATTAATTACAATTTGAATCGAATAGATACAAACAATTTACCCCACATTTAATTAATGAATCTAATATCTTATGTAAAAAATTTTAGTCTATTTTTCTAATTTCATTAAAATTTTCTGTATTTGTTTCGCAATGTAGTTATCGAGGCATCTCCCTAGCAGCTGATCAAAGGAATACACCATACTCGATGCAGCAGGAATACATCATTGTAATTGTACAAATATAATATGAACAAAATGTTTATTTGTTATGTTTTTTCATGAGTATGTTCATTTCATTTAGATAATATTATCTCTATTTTGTTGCAGGGTGTTGAACGGGGTAGCTCCCTACCATTGGATCAAACAGGACCTGCATCGAGGCAGCGGGTATACCTCATTGTAATTTAGTACTATAATATGTGCAATATGTTTTGTATTATTTATTTTCATAAGTATTTTGGTTTCATTTTGATAATGAATTATGTATTTTTCATCACAAGCTAATGATTAGGGCATCTCCCCAACAGCTGATCAAAGGAGAATATCATCATCGAGGCAGCAGGTATACATCATTGTACTTGTACAAATATAATATGAACAAAATGTTTATTTGTTATGTTTTTTTATGAGTATAGTCATTTTTTTAGATAATGTTATCTATATTTTTGTTACAGGGTGTTGATCGAGGAAGCTCCCTACCAATAGATCAAACATGACCTATCTTGAGGTAGCAAGTATACCTTATTATAATTTTACTACTATAATATGCGCAATATGTTTTTTTATTATTTATTTTCATGAGTATATTGGTTTCATTTTGATAATGAATTATGTATTTTTCATCATAGGCTAGTTATCGGGGTATATCCCTAATAGCTAATCAAAGGAGTACACCATCTTCGAGGTAGCAGGTAAACCTCATTATAATTGCACAAATATAATTATATGATCATTATGTTTTTTTATTAGGTTTTTTCGTGAGTACACTAGTTTAATTTCGATAACAATTTATACAATTATTTGTTGTTGGGAAATGATCGGGGCAAGTCCCCAACTATTGATTAGATAAGTACATGCTCCTTGACGTAGCATGTATGCCTATTTCTAATTGCACAAATATGATATGAGCTATATGTTTTTTTTGTTATGTATTTTTCTTGTGTATATTGATTTCATTATGATAATGTTTTCTACATTTTTGTTACTGGGTGATGATCGGGGAAAAGCCCCAGCTGTGGATCAGATGACGCCATCCTCAAGGCAGCAAGTATACCTAATTGTAATTTTTGAAATCAATCATGAGCAATATGTTTTTTTATTATGTTTTTTCCTCAGTATATTGATTTAATTTTAGTAATGTTTTATATATTTTTGTTGCAAGCTATTGATTCAACATTTGATCTAGCATCAAATAAATCAATAGATAGACATGTGGATGAGATTATGAATGATGTTGACAATGGATCTTCACTAGACCATGTGTGATGAGTGATGCTGACACATGAGTTCCTCCATATCCATAAAGGTTAAGCCCAATATGCCTCCCCACTCTCGGCCTAAGTTTGACTCCCTAAGAAATCCAAGGAATGTGTGTGTCAATATTCCATTATCATGGGCTATCTAAGATGTCTGAATATATGTTGAAGTTGTTAGAGAACATTTTATTAGTAATATTAACATGAAGAGGAAGGCCCAACAACTAAGTAGTTGCTTCTTACTACTTTGAAACTCTTACTAAGATTAAATTAATATACATGTTAGCCAAATGATTATTCTGGACTACTTCTATAAATTTTACCCTGCTGACATTCCGTGCAGATGAATCTAGATATCATAGGCCTATATATATCACTATGAACCAACTCTAGAGAAGTGGATTCTAACTAAGTTTATCCTTTGTATTGTTTGAGTGAAGGAATGATGAAATTTGAGGGGAAACATTTTTGTCTAGTTGATCTTATTTATGACATTATAAAGATAGCACTTGCAGCTACTGAGGAGAAGGAAAATACAGTTACCTATGGAATTGTAGTTGATATACCAAAAATGGTCAGTTATGTATACATGATTCCTCTTATTTTCACTCAAGAGAAAAAAATTACATACATCTATCTCATTTCTTATTTTACTTATCACTACTTATCAATGCATTGCGTTCTGAAATTGAAAAATATTTTGCTTGTGGAATGGATGTAGTTATCACAAAGCCTATTGTATTTAGAAGCTGCGGGGAAATATTGACAAGTACCTTCCCCAAAAGAACTCATAAATAGACTTGATCCTTTGAAATGGAAAAATAACAAGATGCACGATGGCACTTGAAACTACAAAAGGTATGAAACTCAAAGCATTAGTCATTGTGTTCTTTGTACAAATATGACATGAGATTAACAAAAATGAAATTCCATTCCATATTTACTCCACTTTTGTCTATGTAATCATCGACGTATCATTTACAAAGTTATAATAATGGCCATAGTATAATCATCGAGTTTAATAAATGAGTTGCTAAAATAAGTGAGATATTGGAAGGATAGACATTAGGAGGTCACCGATCAAGATGCTACTTTATATAACTTTGTGGGAAAGAGAAATGGTGATCTAAAGAAGCAAGGCTAAAATATAGATGAGGCCCTAAGTGGGGAGGATAATATTTATCCTTCCTAACCATCCAAGCTAGATCTAGTTGAATAATGAAATCAATGCTACTTTCTCACATTTCAAGATGGGCATAGATTTTTTTTTTAATTACTCAATATCGTCGCATTTCCAAAGAGCACAAAGACTATATCCAACTAGGCTTCTATACAACCGATCGTATAGGCGTCGGATGTTTGCCTAGGGTTTTGTCAGATATCCGACGAGGATGATATACATCCGACGGCAAAGGTTGTCGACTCTATCATCAAATTTTTGACCAATACATGTTGGTTATTCGACAACCTGGGAGGAATAAGTTGGCGGTTAATCGACCAAGTATTGGTCAAAAATTCGATGACAAATCGTCGAATTTTATCGTGGATCAATGGTCCTTACATGTTGGTTATTCGACAACCTTGGAGGAATAAGGTGTTTTTAATCGACCAAGAAGGGGCAAAAATTCAACGACAAATTGTCAAAAAATTTCATGGATCAATGGTCCTTACATGTCAGTTATTCGACAACTTGGGAGGAATAAGGTGTCAGTTAATCGACCATGAATGGGTCAGAAATTGGACGATAGATCGTCGTATTTTTTTCGTGGGTCTGTGGTCCTTATGTGTCAGTTATGCGATGAGTAGTTTTCATATTTACGACAACTTGTTGTTATGTTAGATATCCGACAATGTTTTACCGACGTTTAAAAAAAACTACTTTGTCCGATGTTAGAGAGAGTGTTGTCGAAATTCAGACAAATATATAGTCGAATTTTGGGTTCAAATTTACTAACAAAGTGGAGATTCGGAAACATAGTGAATACTATAATCCTTGGTACCTTGCACATAGTGAAGGGTCCTCTTTGTTGCTTTCCAATGGAGTTCACGAGGCTCTTGCATGTATCTAGAAACAACATTGACTGCATAGGATATTTCAAGAACAATGTGTGTGAGGAACAGGAGACTCCCCAATCAACTATCTATACAGTGTATTTTGCACCAAAGGTGAATAACCACCATCCTCAAGACTGACACCGGAGAGGAAGTGGAATGTTGTTGGCTTGCACTCTAACATATGAAACTTGTTAATAAAATATGATGCATGCATAAATTGTGAGACTTTGATACCTGAAATATACTATGTTATCTCGAGTCCAAGAAATCGCTTCAACGAACCCAAGTCTGTCATGGAAAATGAACTATGCAAATCAAACTTAATTGAAGCAATACTTGTAGATGAACTCTTGTGATCAATAAATCATCTGCATACAAGACAATGAGTAAAAGAGAGTCGGCATCATGCCTTAAGTACAAATTCAGATCTGATTTGCATCTTTAGAAGTCTTGTGACAGAAGGAAAGAATCCATCTTAGCATAGCAGGCTCTAGAGCTTGCTTGAACCTATAGAGAGACTTCTTCAGTATGCACACAAGTGAAGGATCTTGAGTGTATCCTTTTAGTCGTTTCATGTATATCTCTTCCTCAAAATATCCATGGAGGAAATCACTCTTGACATCCATATGGTGCACCTCCCAAAGCTTGGATGTAGCAATAGCCAAAACCAATCCAACAAAGTCCATGTTGGCCACATGAGTGGATGCCTCTATGTAATTAGGTCCTTGGACTTGAGAGAAACCCTTTTCCACCAATCAAGCATTGTACTTGCATGTTACCCCATATAAATCCATATTGGTTTGATATACTCACTGGCATCGAATAAGTTTCCTTCCAGGAGGAATTGGAACTAGCTCCCAAGTTTCATTGTTTTGAAGAGATTGGTACTCTCCATCCATTGCAGCTTCCCATTTTGGATATTTTGAGGCCTCACAAATGTTTTTGGATTGGATCCAATCATCATGAAACACCTCTCAGTAAGAAGTGGATAAATAGCAAAGAGTGCAAGGCTTTCACTTTGAAAACAGTGATTGTGTCCTTCTTGGATCATGTGGATCACCAACAAAATGATATTCTCATCACATTTAGGCCTTGGATTTGGATCTATTGAATCAACTAAATTTGGATCAAATGTTCATCTTCATCATTAGTATCAAAATCTGAACTATCATATGAAGAGGCTTCACTTTCTTTCTCGTCTTCATCTTAGGATTTCTGGGATTTATGCTTCATCTTGTTGGATGCCTTGCAAAGTACCTTCTTCAAACTATACACTTCTCTCAATGAAAGTCTTCATGGTGGAATCATCCAACATTTTGTATCCCTTAACATCTTCAACATATCCAAAAAAATGAATTTATGGCTCTAAGGTTGTAAGGCCTTTCTCTTTTCTAGAGGAATCCTATCCCAAGCTTTGGAACCAAAGATTCAAAAGTGAGACACATCATGTTTATGCCCAGTCCAAGCTTCGAATGGAGTAGTATCTTTCAAATCCTTCTAAGGAAATCGGTTATGGATGTATGCAACAAAGTTGATGGCCTTTTCCCATAGCTTAGGAGAGAGTGCCTTTGACCCAAGCATGCATGTGGCCATCTCCTTCAGATATCTATTCGTATGCTTCACCACACCATTTTGTTGTGGTGTGTAGATAACAGTGTGTTGCATTTGGATTCCTACATTAACAAAAATATTCTCCAAAACATTTTTCACATACTCCTCTTCATTATCAATGCAAATCACCTTGATCTTATTTCCATTAATATTTTCAACAGAAGCCTTAAATACTTTAAAATTTTCGTACACTTCTAATTTGAACTTGATGAAATAGACCGAACAATATCTTGAATAATCATCTATAAATGTCAATACATATATAGCATTACTCAAGGAAGGATTAGGAAGGGGTCAAGTGATATCATTGTTATTAGGAATCTTGTAGTTTCCCTTTTAAGTAATCCTATTCAAGATGGCAAAGGGAGAAGATAACCAAAGTCGTGACCTATGGATATCCCAACCCCCAAAAAATGGACAGATTGTCACACCAATTGAGATATACTTCAATTTATGCCACTAAATCCCAAGTGACAAAGTGGGAGACACAGACATATCCTAGAAGGACAAACCTAAAGCTAAATCACCAGATCAAACTAACACCATAGAATACGTTAGGTGAAAGTTGTAAACCATAGATCTAAGGATAAAGCCACAATTTTAGGAATATTTGAGTGGAGGGTAGTTACCGATGTCGAAAATGATACTCAAGTTGATTTACTTAGTGACTCATGGATTTAATTGCCAGATATAAAAATTTTGTGTTAATTCAAATGATTAAAGTTGAAACCCTAGCGAGGATTTAAATGTAAAATTTGGGGGAAAACCCTAGGTTACGTTTTATAATGAATTAGAGATTCTAACACACTTGATTTGTTTCTTGGATGATAGGTATGATAGTATGTGAGATCCAAACAAATCCATAACACATAAAACTCATAAAATCATTGGTAAGACAAAAGGGGGGAAATTTCCCCAGGAGATCAGTGCCACTTAAAAATGGGTAAATGGGGTCCAATGGTTAATCCTAGGAGGTATTTCGGGTTTTGGATGATGGTCGTCAAAATACAAATCTCCAAATTTTGAATTTCCAAGTGAAATATGCCTCGGTGAATTTTCCTACTTACTGTTAAAGGGTTTTCAGTAAAAATAGATGATGGGAAATGCATGAAAAAATAAAACATAAAGAAAGAAGCTAAGAAACTTACCTAGAACCTGTAGATACCTTCCTGGATGATTAGGATTGATTCCTCATAGATAAAATGAGAAATTTGGAAAAAATATTGATGCAAATGTTTTGCTCATTGACCTAGTGTCCTCTCTATCTGCTACACGAAGGGAAAACCAATAAGTAATGAAAACCAAATCGGGATCTGAAAAATAGAAGCTAATAATCAAGAAGTGAATATGCATAAAGAAATAATCACTCCTTGTCAAACACCCAATTTGAAGTTAGACGTCAGGGTGAAGCTTCACCAATGTGTCACCTCTTCAAATCGCCTTCTTTGATTGCAAATTGAAATGGATCTAAAAGATACAACAAAGATATGCCAAAAAAAATCAGTGCAAGAGAGAAAGTTTCAATCATCATCACAGTCATTCATCTACAAAAACACAAGTATTGAATCCCAGAAAATTCTCTTTATTCAGAAGTTCCAATGCCAAAGCTCATGGTTTACAATGGTGGGGCCTCTTCTCTATATAGATTTTGAGAGACGCAAACCATAACTTACTTTTCCATCCAACGGTTGAGATCACTTTTAGACGAATCAACATGACCAAGTCAAGAAGGCACACTTTTTTCCCAATGATGCCTTACTAAGGCGAAATACATCATAATACATCAAGGGGGTCACCTTAGGGGCTCAATTCTCCCCAATCCCCATTACAACAGCATAACATAAGATATAGCAATGTAATACATCACATAGACAAGGTGAGGGGTGCATATGGGGGATGTTCTCACTGAGAGAGCCGAGTGAATAATCTAGGACATCAAAGTGACTGAAATTGTTGCAAATATATCTAGAGATCCATAATAAATCATCCATAGAAATCCCCTTGCCATTTCCTTGAACACACAAGACAAATCGATTTTTTCATTGATTTCCTAGTTCATTTTTATGTGGTGCATCCTCTAAAAAATAATAATCATCATCGTAACTTTGTTTAGGCTGAGAACCGAGGAAAACTTACTATACAAAAGTGTCTGGAGACATAGTAGAATGGTACAAGTGACTACTCATACACATTGATCCACTGAAATGCCATAAATATCATCATCACATAATAAAAATAATGGTCAGAGTCAATAAAAATAATAATAATAATCTCTAGGACTCAACAACTGTGACCATCTAGTGAAAACTGAAACTACAGTATTGGTCTTGGGCATGTCTGGATCAAATATAAGTATTGTTGATTTTTGTAGTCATTTCCTTGGGAATCGTGTTTGACTTGGCCAACTAGGTTGACCAAGTCAAAATTCCTTAAACTGAAGGTGAGGTACTGAAATGAGCTAAACATGCATGCATCCAAGGTAATAAATGCTCCAATATGTATATTAAAACCCAACTTAAATCATGCCAATCAGAATCATGGTGACAATAATAATAATAATAATAATAATCAATAAGATATACCTATGTCTTTGAGTAATCATTGAATCTTTTGGAAGTCCCTTTTATATGCCATATTTACAATGTTTAATCAATCTTCTAATGTTGGGTGAAGGTGGAAAACAAGGCTTAGGTAAAATGGAAATGACCTCTAGATGACTTTGACCATATGACCTTTTTGAATGACGATAAGTACACAACCACAATAACATATGCATGACAAATAAACAATAGGAAATGGTGGTGTCTTGCAAATGGATGAGTTGATCTAAAAAGAGTCCATTCAATGTTAACATGTCTACATCTCACATCCAAGCTAACAATCAAGCTCTGTGGGGTTCTTTTCTAGGACCCTTGCATTGAGTACACAAGAAACTGTAGTGAATAGATCCCAAGGGACACTTAGAATTAGTTGTCCCTTACTCCATATCACATCAAAACCTGTAGGCTACATGAGGAATTAATAATTACATTTCTAGATAAGATGGACAGCAGTCTTTAGATTTAGCATTTATTTATCCATTGCTTTATTTGGGCCTTTCACAATTTCATTTCATAGCCTTTTTTGAGTTGTGTCTAAAGACATAGTTTGAAACTTTATTTGAGGGCTTGCATTTCACAGTATATAACATATAACACATAATGCATGTAATGATGGTAGGCATATTGCTTAGTTTGTAGATGGCACTCTTCTGGAAACTAGGGAAGAATATCCACAGTTGGGACCAAACATCGGGGGCAACTGACCAGAGAGGTCAAGGCTTCAAAACCCAACTTACCTAAGCTCAAGAACCAACACCGGCAGGTTCTCATGGCCTAGAATGATCAAGGCGTCGATAATTTTTGTTGCATAACTCAGAGCCGAGATACAAAATAACATGGGATCCATTATGCATAGGGGTCAAAGTGGGGAAGATGATCATCAATCTCATAGGTCTCAATCAATCATAAGTCATGGGAAAAATTTATCATGGATGATACTAGATGGATGAAGGAAAGTGAAACATGGAACCAGCATAACACTAAAGTTTAAAAGTTGTGTAAAGCATATCATAAGCAATGATATTCAGCATCATATGCTCTAATCATTCTCAACACAAGTTAATCACTAGTGGAACATATAATATAAGCATAGGTAGCCATAATCATCATATCATAACAAGTCAAAAGTGTTAGTATACATCATAGAGCAAAATACTACAAAGGATCAATATACATATCTCTACCTGTTATGCCCATCTGTAAATTGTGTACCATATTTGTTGCTCTACTCGAATGAACTAAGTCGCCAATAAAGTCATCTCAAAGTACAATTAAATATCAGCCCTAGAAAGGGAATACTCTGCATATGTTGTTGAATAAAGGATCTGAGTGGAACATGATAGAAATGATGATCCATGCTATAACCCCATTTGGATGTCTAGCTCAGAAAAATAGAGAGATTAATATGTATGTTGCATGTTGAATCATGGTAGCCCAGCCATAATATATTTGTGATAACAATCACTATGGATCAATTCGAGAGGTAAGGATGCTCTTGATGCTTGTCAAGCATGCAACCTTGACAGATGCCACTTAAGAATTTGATTTTTGGAATACCATCAACCATACATTGCTTGTGAAATACTTGCATATATTTGTAGTTGAGGTGACCAAACCTCTCATGCCATAGCGTAATGACTTCATTTGCATGTGCTAGGAACACATTTGGTGTTGAATAGGGAAGGAAATGGGATAACTCGTAGATCTTTGAATCATGATTTGCAGTACCAAGTGTAATGACCTTTCCAGTAGAGATATTAGAAATTTCTACATCATCAGGAGTGAACACGGCCTTCTTTGGAACTCATGTGTGTCATCTGGTATACTAACATAAGATTTGCATCCAATGAGGGAACATACAAAACATTCATGAAGTGTCCATTGATTCTTCCTTTACCTCTAGCTGGAATTTCGTAATCATCACCCATGAGGATAGAAGGACCACCAGTGGGATCGAATGTAGAGTCGTCCCTGGATGAAGACATGTGTCTAGATGCACCAGAATCAATGATGAAGGAAGGGGACTTCAAAATGCAAGCCATTGATGCATGACATCTTTCTTTTTCTTCAGATCTTGATCCAACTTCTTTTCTCTTTGCACCTTTAGGCAAGGGAATGTTGTTTTTCTCTAGGATTTGCGCCATGATATCAATGGTATTTTTCATGCATGATATTTCAAGGTGGAAACTCCTATTGCAATATTTGCATTGGTATTCTCCTTCATCGTTTTCTTGTCCTTTTTTGAATTCAAAGATTCTTTTCATAGTTTTTCCTTCTCCTTTTGCTTTTGTTTTGACTTCTTGTCCTTGGCATTCTTCTTACCTTTGGCATTCTTGGATTCTCCAACAGCAAGCACATGGTTCTTGGATGGTTTGATGGCTCCCATCTGAACCAATTTTTCCTGCTTGTTTGTGAGAGACTCCATGAATGTGTTAAGGGTAGGCATATTCCAATTCGGAACTACCAATTTTGTAGTATAGAAGGTTTATACAAATACTGAGTACTCAAGACCCAGTTTTGATAGGATGGACAGAATGAGTTGATCATCCTTCTTATCTATGCCACATTGCTTAAGCTGGAGGACCAATGAATTGAATTTGGTGAAGTAATTGTGTATGGTGTTGAAGCTGCTAGGACTCAATGAGATCAACTCATTCTCCAATTGGTGACCCCTCGGATCATTTTGTTTCCCAAACAAGGACTCAAGCTTGGTCCATACTTCATTTGGAGTTGATCGACCATCAAGATAAAATAGTAGGTCTCTGGATATGTTGAGACACGACAATCCATAGGTTTCATCAACTCTGTTGAAGTACTTGAATTTCTCCATAGTTGAATTGGGTTCATGTTCAGTCCCTCTTGTGACCATGTAGAGACCTTTACTTCAAAGTAGGATCTTCGTCTCAGCCTTCCATTCGAAATAGTTGAATGGCGTGAAGAACAATGTCGAAGACTGCTCCATTGCTTTTGTTGTTGCACTCCCAATGACAATAAACCTGGAAAAAATATTTGCAGAGATTTCTTACTTCGATAGTATGTGCATTCAAGAGTGCATCACACATGGGCATACCACTTTGGATAGACCAAAATGACCGAAGGAAATCTCCCCGAGAAATTTGTGGAACCTCTACTGTTGTTGGTGCAAAACTGGAAGCAGATACACCTACAAAACACTCCGGAAACACTCTGGAAGACTACTTCACTCAACAATGCTTTGATACCATGTGAAATTGTACATAGTAGATCTAGAAACAAAAATAATCCACACTTAGTTTCATGGAGATGTACAAAAAAATTTAGAAAAAAAAAATTATATATATATATATATGAGAGAATTCACTAGAGAAGAGCTCTAGTGGAATTATTTTTATTCCTTTGTTATCCAATAATATGTGGACCATCCAAATATGTTACAAAGAAGGAAATTTGTGAGATAGAAGGCATTCAAAATCCATACCGTGTGGCGGGATTATTTTGGTAGATTCCCATCACTAGACATGAGTGCCAGTTGTAACTCCTAGTATGTGTCGAGTTAACTAATGGTAACTAATGATAGGTGGACCTAAAGGGCACATGAGGGATTTATAGGCTAAAAATAGCAAAGAGAATCTCAAGAGGGAGCATGAGGGATTTTAGTTGACTGTTAGTGGCCATCAGTGCTCATATCATACCAGAATGCATGAAATCAAGGAAAGTGCTCCAATTCCCTAATTTAAGGAGGCTCCTAAAATTTAGGAGACCAACTCAACATGTCCTAAAATCATTGAAGAGGCCGCATATGTGGATAATTAGGGGAAAAACTGACAAAACAATATTTTGAGATAATCAAAATGATGAAGATTATGCACTAGGAAGTCAACAAACATGATCTATGCACTAGGGAAAACAAATAATGTTTTATGCCTAATGTCTAGATAGGTAATATATCCCAACACCTTCAACCCCCCTCCCCCATTACACCACAGGGAGGATCGTAACACTTAGCATGATGGAAAAGATATATGCAAGCCACAAAGCAGCAAAATCAACTCTTACTAGCTTCTTGAGAGGAATTCAATAAACTATTAAAAAATTAGTATTCTCTTGTTGAGTATAAGGAATATCAATTGATTAAATGGAAAAATCTTTGGAAAGTCAAGGATAAGAAAGCACCAAAGCAATGGAAGAACAGTAAAGACCTATGAAGATGTGCAATATAAGGACAATAGTACGAAAGAATGTAATCAATGTGGTATAGTTGTCCAAATAAATAAATAAATAATGCCAAAAATTACATCTAAAGTTACACCCTAAGGATTGGAACAAGAAAAGATAAATTAGATCCATAACTAGATCATTAAAAAAAGAAAAAACAAGGGTAAAAATAGTGAAAAAAATTCAAAACCCTATCCACATTGAACCTTTGCATTCATCCCTTACTTCACTCAACCCTTCTAAACATGGCTCCAATAGGGGAAAGCCATGAAATCTCCCCTTCCCTTTCAAAATAAGCAATCAGCTTTCAACATTTAGTTTATCCCATCTCCAAATCATTACCTTGTTTTTTCAAAAAAGTGATCCCATTCTAGATGTGGAGCTAACTCTCGTTGCCTCATGCCTCAAAGCAATGGCCCTCACTAAAAGAGCCCTTATTATGCAACATTATGCTCTTTGGCATTCTCCTAAGTCCATGGATTATTGGGTGCAAAAATACTAGATGATATTGATCAAAGGGAAGCTCTCCTACTTTCATGGTAGAGGATGCGCTACCTTCTTATTTGAGCTCAAAGAGAACAAGGATCTTATCTTCCAAAATGGCCCCTACTTCATGGGCCTGTGAAATATGTATTTGAACATATGGGCCTTAGATTTTAATATTGAAGTGGATGTGCTATCCATGGTTCCAGTATGGGTACAACTCCCCCATATTTCCCTTTATTGTTTGAATGATGAATTGCAAGAAGCAATGGGTACTAGTTTGAGGAAATCCTTTTATAACATGTCATGAATCTGTTAAGAAATAGAACACAAGACAAGATTTGGCGATAAAGGATTTAATCCATATTTAACACTATTTATTTGCTGATATCAATATATAGTACATGGAGTTGACCACCTCTAGATCTATATCTCACTAACACCTCATCAATAGATAATGATAACAACTCATTGAATAGATGATAATCAAACTTTGTGATTGTCGAGGGACTCGCAATCTAGCAATCCCCTTCCCCTCCCCTCCCCTCCCCTCAATCATAAATTTGAACAATTATACTAGTAAAGCAACAAGAACTAGTGCATAGACTAGTATTGTCTTTTCAATCTTCAATCTGAAACTTTTAAATTAAGCTTTGATGAAGATATGCCTAAAAAACTGCCAAATATGGACATTGAATGGTTCATCTGAAATAAAATTTGGAAGAGAGCATAAATTCTAGATGTGAACAATTGCCATGTTTGAACATTCCTTTGTTAATTTGACAATTTGATCATCTACCAAGTAATTTAGCTAGAAGAATATGTGTGTCATTTGCAAATTGGTGAATAAATAAGATCGGCATTCTACTATTAGTGAACAAATAATATCACCATTCTACTAGTAGCAAATAAATAGGATCACCAAATCCTTCTTTGAATTTAGACACAATTACGTGTCAAACAACATCCCAAAGAATAGTTGAATTCCTAAAGATAGCTTGTTGAAATACCAATTTCCGCTAGAATTATCAAATGTTGATTGAATTTGGAATAATAGGACTTTGAAACTCGAAGCCTAACTCTCATCATTAATGTCCCCCTTGTCAAGTGCAAGGTGAGAAGTATGTTGAAAGGAACCAAGCCTAAGGTTTAGATTCTTCTTCAATAGCTCTTTCATTACTGGTCTAATACCATGTAACTAGTGGTTTTGATTAACAACTAACCAATTTCATCAATGTATGTGGTGATTTTGGTTGACCATTTTCACTTGATCAATGTACTTCCTCCCTTAAGGTACAAGAGAGTTCCATTTTGTCTTCATTTGTGTACTTACATGCTCTAAGATGCAAAGGAGTACCAACTCAAAATGGCCTCCAATCTTGCCCAAAATTATCATCTATAATATTTGAATCCATTAGCTTTTGTAAGTTCTTCATGCAAATATGTATGTGAGCCAAGAGAATCCAGTATACGCAAATGAGAGTTTATGTTGAGAGGAAACCTACGTTTGAGATTTTTGAACTGACGTTTTGGACTACATACAACTGAGTCCATCTTCAGGGATCACCATGTCATGATGGGATGAGTAAGAGATGAAGAGATACTCTTGATTAATAATAATTGACTGTGCGACCTTTGAGTGAAAGGAGAGAAGTCGGCTCCCCTTATCGAACTTTTTTTTAAAGAAAACCATATCTGTGATTGTTTTGTGGTAGTTTAAGTTGATTTACGATTGGTCTCCAAGTGCCCGAGTCTTAGCCCATCATCCCTATTAAGAGTGTTGCTATGTTTTTCTATCTCGAGAGCTTCCCTAGTTCTTATTTTTATGTATTGTTCTTCTTTAGCAATCAATTTAGTGTTTTCTATGCATATGTGATGAGAAGTGTCATTAGAGTGCTCTACGAGGGAAGATATATCAGCACAGTTTTTTAGATATATCTAGGACATGCTTTTTATACCGAACCTGTAGAGACCGCCCTATTTCACCAATATACTCTTTGCCACATGAACACCAAATTGAATAGACATCCTTATGTTGTCTTGGGTCCACAAGGTCTTTTGTTGAATCAACCATGCTCACTTATACTACCTTTGGTACTACTCAATGCTTCTGACATTGTTCCATCTTCAAAAAAAATGTATCTTCATTAATTCACCATTAATGATTGATTCCATCTCATGACTAGTTAAGGAATCATCCACCATATCTTTTGTTGCATCTATATGTACCATTTTCATTAGGAAATTTGTGTTACAAGTCACATTAACCATTTGCATTAGGCCAATTGCATCAACCATGTTTTCAATTTGCATAATAGCATTTCTTACTCATTTTCAATAAATTTTCACTAAAGTACATCAATCAATATATCATTCATATCAATTTGATTTTTAAGATAATATCCCTGTTAGACACTGAGACGGGGGGTGGATCAGTGTAAAGCCAATTTTAGAACTTTTCTTAACTTGTCACAATTAGCTACCAATTCATCACTCCACTATTCTACCATTTGCATAATCATTTCATAAACATATTTCACTTCAACATTCACATATCATAAGCATTTGAATCATCAAGAACCATAACACAAAAGAACACAACACCGTATAATTTTGTAATCTTTTGTATTAGTTTTGGTCCAGCTACAACAGTGAGGTAAAATCAGCACCTACTGATATGAAGAGAACCTACTCTTCATCCAGGACTCTGCCTGGTTTTCTTAAACCCTGCTAAGAAGGGTTTGAGGTATCCTAACCTCAAAAGCAAGACAAGCTTGCTTTTACAATTAAAGCTCACTGTCACATCAACATCATCTGTTTTTTCAATCTGTTATGTTGTTGGTCAGTACTGCTGATCATCTGATCATCACTCTCAACAACACTACTGCAACACACTTTTCAATCTTCTTTGTTCATCAAAACCTGCTCTTCAATACTGCCAAGTCATCAAGTCACATTGTCATCATGTCTTTTGCTAAAGGTATCACTGTCACACATACAATACTCATCATATCAATCTGCTCTGCTGCTGGTCAACTGCTCATGTTATATCAACATCATCAACAATTATATCAGGCTGTATGCATCAAGTATGCATCATCATCATCAAGTCAACATAAGGTATGTTTAAGACATTATCTTCATATCATCATCAATATATGCACAATTAGTATCATTATTGATCATTGTTTCACAACCATTGTATACAACACTGTATACATATCACTGTATGCATGTTGTAGATGACCTTTATCTGTGCATGTCAACTTCTGGACTACACTTCTGTAGAGGACCCCAAAGAATCATCAAATCAGGCTTGTTCAAACTCATGCAAGCAGGTTGTAACCCTTACCAAGAACTTGCACCTTTGGACTGTTTTGTGCATGCCGGTCAATATTCAAAACTCTATAAATGTTGTAACAATTTAAGCATTGTTCACACTTCATCTTCTAGAGTGGTCATGCTTCACAATTGTCTTTATGTAAGGATTGTCTTTTGATTAGAGAAGTGATTGGTTGTCACCTTTGTCAAGATTTAAGACTGTGTATGTTCTTTACATAGTGCAAATAATGTGCAACTTTGGGTTGGTTGTCTCAAACAGTTTGTTTTCTTCAATACACAGTCCCACTTCGGAGGTCTTCAATCAACTGTGCAACTTCTAGACTATGTAACCACTGATGCCTTCTCTTCATTGTACAAGCTCGGACTTGTGCAAACTTTGGATGCCCAGAATGTCTTACTGCTGTTTGGATGCCTTCAATAAATCAGACTATACTGTGCTTTGGCTGACTGAGATTCAAGAAGGATCAGATCATCTTACTGTCCTGATCGGTTCTCCATCTTTGCTGCTACTGTTGGAAGCCTACCTGAATTTCAGAGCAAGAGAAATCAGACCTTCAACTACCTTCGGATGCCTTATGGATCAGTCAATAAGTACTATTATAAAACATTCCATTGCAATTTTACTGTGGCTGCCTAGTATGCCCGAAATTCAAAGCTAGATTAGAAGCTCTCAACTTGCAAACTTATGAATGTGGCTACCCCAAACACCTGCTTAAAGATGTTGCTTTTATCTCTATATGAAGAGATTTATTTTGATGCCCAAACAAAGATCAGATTTCAACCATTTGGATGCCCTAAAAGACAGAGTTAATGCTGCAGAGATGATGCTTCCTTATCATTGTTTATTGCATCAAACATTCATCTTCATCATAGTGTGAATCAACATGTATAGGACATCATCTTATCATCATTCTTAGTGCATGTCAAGATCACATTCCAGATTGTTTAAGAGCTGTAAATGTCTTCAAAATTTGGACTACTTATGACTGTGTGTTTTGGAAAACCTCAAGCAAGTCCATGATAGGACTGTTCACATGTGAAGGATGAAAAATGAGATCACAGACTGCTGCTGCTATAACAAATTGGGACTGTTTATCCTGCAATTTCGGGACTGGTGTATAATGACTTCTGTTGCTGCCCAAAAAGCCTCAGACAAAGTGTTAGGGCACACTCTTATGCTGCAACAGTCACCAAAGAGACTGTGTAGATGGTGGAAAATCCTCCAACCATCTCGGATCTGCTGCTGCAAATGCTAACAAACAAAATCAAACCCCAATTTTTTCCCTTCTCTGTAAATTCGGGACTGTTGCTACCTCCGAATTTTCAGTCAACCTCAGTCCACGAGTTTCTTACACTTCCTCTTCGTTTTATGATAGGAGGTCGACAGTCATCATTCAAAATATATATATACTTCAACTGTGGAAGGATTAGGGCATCATATTTTTTTTTAACTTCTGTAAACAAATTAGGGACACAAAAGATATTCCAAAGCTTGCAAAGAACAGTCTGCTCCACGAAATTAGACCTCCGAATTTCTGCAGTAAAACCCTACTGCTGCTACCTCATCTGAGCTTCATAACTACAAAGAAAAATACAAAAAAGAATATCCTCCAACTTTTGAAAAGTTTGGGTCTGAACATGAAATCTGCCTCCACAAATTTCCTCAGTATGTTTGCCTCAGTCCACAAAATGACCTCAGAGCACCTCCAAAATTGCAGAGCTCATCCGAAATTTTTGTGTGTATAAAATGAAGTTTGGATGGGTTATTAATACTGGTTTTTCATTGAGTTGACATATAATAAAAAATATTTTTATTTTTATTAAAAAAAATTGACTGAGCCGACTTCTACTTGAATTTTTATTTAATATGTTTGTCACCTCATCCTTTGTTTACTTGCGTAATAGGGCTGACTTCACCACATTATTTTTTATCCTTTGTTTACTTGCATAATAGGGTTGACTTCACTTTGATCGTGTTTGAGGCTGGACTAGATGAGCTTCTTCCTTATTTTAATGAGTTCTTCATGCATCAAGGATCAAGTCAAAAATTATCATCTCCTTCAAGGATCATCATGCCATCTAACCATATCAAGAGCAAGCAATGGGTTTCATGATCTTTGTAAGGGCATCAAGGTCATCATTAAGGGTTCTAAGTCTTCATTAAGTCATCAAGGACCTTTAATCCAACAAATGTGGGTCCAAAGGCTTCTTCATCAAGTAAGAGGCATCATGGGCTTCTTCAACCACCTTAGCCACGCAAGGGGACCTCTATGGGTCAAGATCCATCATGACATCACCTGTGGGGTTGCCAGACCTTCTCTTAGGGTACCATGACACCAACATAGCATGAATGACCACAGAATGGGTCATTAATGCTTCTTCAACCCATCTAGGGCTTCTCCAACTTTTGTAAGGTCTTCAGGACCATCTCCAGGGTCTTCAGCATCATCAGTAGGGTCTTCAACATCTTCAGCAAAGTGGTGGATTCAAGATCCAGGATTGTGGGTACATGGACCCTGTCAACCAGGTACAAGGTGCTTCAAGGCACAAACCTACTCTGTTTGGGATCCAAGGCATTGCAAGGTGCAAACCACTTTGTAAGGGGTCAAGGCACTTCAAGGCACTACAGGTGGGACTTGGTGGCATCAATGACAACCTGTGGGGCCACTGCAAGTCCATGTTGGCATCAATGACAATTTCATCAACAATCTCCCCCTTTGTCATTAATGACAACAACTCATGATCCCCCTATGAGCATGCTCCCCTTTTGTACAACAACTCATGCTCCCCCTGTGAGCATGCTCCCCTTTTGTCTTCATCTCTCCCCCTTTGGCATCAATGGCGAAGGGTGTCCACATACCTGTGTCTAAAATATCTGATCACTACTCACTGCTCCCCCTGTCAATATGCATGATCCTAGGACCTGTCTGTATGCCTGGAGTAACCATCCTTTCTCCTTTGAGTTCATCCTCCAGCCTCATGAACTCAAGGTGTGCTAAGGTCTTTGAGAGACCTTACACTTGGCTTGTCGTATGGCAGCCATCCTCCCTGCTCTGATCAACCTCTCCTATCTACAACTGCTCGGTCTTCCTTATCCATACTTGGTTCTTGGCATCTGTCCTTTCGTTTGTTCCTTCATCTATACTGGCTTTCATTAATGAGCTGTATAGGAAACTTCTCAGTGATTGTTTTCGTGTACTCCAACAATCTTGAGCTTTGTGCTCAAGGCCACTGCAGATATAACACCTTATCGTATGACAATGTGCAGCAATGTGACCAACATCTGACTGAGTTGTTGGAACTTCCAACACTTCTTTGATCAACTTCATTTCTCCATGCTTGAGAGTGTCCCTGACTGTAGGCATTTGATTTCTGATCTTCAAATCCTCTTGCTGATGTATATGAAGGACTCCTTCTTGGTTGACTTCTTTGACTTGCACATTCTTGGGCTTTGTGGCCAAACCCATTGCAGGTGTAGCATCTCAATGTGTGACATGTGGCAGCAACATGTCCAACTTGATTACATGTCCAACATCTAACTGAGTCATTGGGGCTTCCAGCCCTTCTTCTTCCATAGAATCTACAATCCATAGCCTTATGACCAAAGTTAAACCAAAGTTAGAACAAAAATAACAATAACCATTGAATTCATATTCATACATTGGACCTTGTTTCTTTCTTGGAGTTGAATCTTTGCTTTGAGGAATGGGGTCAGCTTCTTGATGTGTTCTTGAACCTTCACCTTCCTTGTTATCATGTGCAGGTACATAGGGAGCAGCTTTGGACGTTGATGGACCTGCTTCTGAAGTCTTCAGAGACCAAATGTCATCTTCAGATTTTTCTTTGTTCTTCTTGTAACCAAGACCAATTTTGTTGAGTGGAGATCTTTGGCAATCTAAGATCTTATCTAGGACAATTGAACTATCCTGCAACTTAACCAAGGCTTTGTTCTTCTTGCCTTCCTTCCTGAGACCAACTGCCTCCATTTCCAACTTTTGGACTGTCTCCTCATTTTCTTCTAGCAGACTCTTCAGGATTTCTTCTATCATCTTGGCTTCTTCTAGCTGAGTTTTCAGATCAAAATTTGCCTCTCTTGCTTCTTCAAGTATTTTTGAATCTTTAACATAGTTCTTTTGTTCTAGGGTTAGATCAATCAAATCAATCTTTAGCTTTTCTTTTTCTTCTTCCTTTTCCTTCAGCAATTTTAGCCAACCTACTCCTTCATGCTTAAGTTTCTTAAGAAACTCCTTTAGCTCAACATTCTTCTTTTGGAGATTATCCATATAATCAAAGGTTGTCATCCTAAACATCTTGTAATCAAATTGGTTAAGATCAACTTTGTTCAAGAACCAATTAGCTCTGAGATCTATGTTGCATACATAGTTTATAATTCTATGTTTAGCTTTCAACATTGCTTCATCATCATCTACAAGAACCTTCTCAATTTCATCACACAAGCTATCATTATAATCACAAGAGTTCATACCTTTACTGAAGTCCTCTTCTTGTTTGTCTTCTTCTTGATTGAGCTTTTCTGGGGGCTTGTCTTCTGATTCCTAATCTGTCTTTTCGGCTTCTGATCTTGCCTTCTGATACTCACTCTCCAACTTGAACCATAGGTCTTTTGTTGAAGTGTTCTCTCCTACACTTTCCTTCACTGAGCTAGGAAGTCCATCCAAGAGGAACTTCAAGGCTGTAGTGTTGTCCTTCTTTGCTTCCTGCTGTGCAGATGATTTTATTGTCTTGTTTGATGGAGCAGGTGGATTGATAACAATTTCCCAAATACCAAACTTCTTCAGATAAGCCTTCATTTTGCTCCTCCAACTAAAATACTCTGTAATATCAAGTATAGGCACGTCATTCCTTCATGAGTCTTTTTTTTCCTTCATTGTGTCTACGAATATCCTTCAAACTTGCTAGGCTTGTGATGAAACCTGGCTCTAATACCAATTGTTAAACACTGAGAGGGGGGGTGAATCAGTGTAAAGCCAATTTTAGAACTTTTCTTAACTTGTCACAATTAGCTACCAATTCATCACTCCACTATTCTACCATTTGCATAATCATTTCATAAACATCTTTCACTTCAACATTCACATATCATAAGCATTTGAATCATCAAGAACCATAACACAAAAGAACACAACACCATATAATTTTGTAATCTTTTGTATTAGTTTTGGTCCGGCTACAACGGTGAGGTAAAATCAGCACCTACTAATATGAAGAGCACCTACTCTGCATCCAAGACCCTGCCTGGTTTTCTTAGACCCTACTAAGAAGGGTTTGAGGTATCCTAACCTCAAAAGCAAGACAAGCTTGCTTTTACAATTAAAGCTCATTGTCACAACAACATCATTTGTTTCTTCAATCTATTCTGTTGTTGGTCAGTACTGCTAATAATCTGATCATCACTCTCAACAACACTGCTGCAACACACTTTTCAATCTTCTATGTTCATCAACACCTGCTCTTCAATACTGCCAAGTCATCAAGTCACATTGTCATCATGTCTTTTGCTAAAGGTATCACTGTCACACATACCATACTCATCATACCAATCTGCTCTACTGCTGGTCAACAGCTCATTTTATATCAACATCATCAACAATTATATCAGGTTGTATGCATCGAGTATGCATCATCATCATCAAGTCAACATAAAGTATGTTTAAGACATTATCTTCATATCATCATCAATATATGCACTACTAGTATCATTACTGATCATTGTTTCACAACCATTGTATACAACACTGTATACATATCACTGTATGCATGCTGTAGAAGACCTTTATCTGTGCATGTCAACTTCTGGACTACACTGCTGTAGAGGATCCCAAAGAATCATCAAATCAAGCTTGTTCAAACTCATGCAAGCAGGTTGTAACCCTTACCAAGAACTTGCACCTTTGGACTGTTTTGTGCATGCTGATCAATATTCAAAACTATGTAAATGTTGTAACAATTTAAGCGCTATTCACACTTCATCTTCTAGAGTGGTCATGCTTCACAATTGTCTTTATGTAAGGATTGTCATTTGATTAAGGCAGTGATTGGTTGTCACCTTTGTCAAGATTAAGATTGTGTATGTTCTTTACACAGTGCGAACAATGTGCAACTTTGGGTTGGTTGTCTCAAACAATTTGGTTTTCTTCAATACACAGTCCCACTTCGGAGGTCTTCAACCAATTGTGCAACTTCTAGACTATGTAACCACTGATGCCTTCTCTTCATTGTACAAGCTCGGACTTGTGCAAACTTTGGATGCCCAGAATGTCTTATTGCTGTTTGGATGCCTTCAATAGATCAGACTATACTGTGCTTTGGCTGACTGAGATTCAAGAAGGATCAGATCATCTTACTGTGCTGATTGGTTCTCCATCTTTGCTGCTGTTGTTGGAAGCCTACCCGAATTTCAGAGCAAGAGAAATCAGACCTTCAACTACCTTCGGATGCCTTATGGATCAGTCAATAAGTACTGTTATAAAACATTCCATTGCAATTTTACTGCAGCTGCCTCAGTATGCCCGAAATTCAGAGCTAGATTAGAAGCTCTCAACTTGCAAACTTATGAATGTGGCTACCCCAAACACCTGCTTAAAGATGTTGCTTTTATCTCTGTATGAAGAGATCTATTTTGATGCCCAAACAGAGATCAGATTTCAACCATTTGGATGCCCTAAAAGACAGAGTTAATGTTGCAAAGATGATGCTTCCTTATCACTGTTTATTGCATCAAACATTCATCTTCATCATAGTGTGCATCAACATGTACAGGACATCATCTTATCATCATTATTAGTGCATGTCAAGATCACATTCCAGATTGTTTAAGAGCTATAAATGTCTTCAAAAATTGGACTATTTATCACTGTGTGTTTTGGAAAACCTCAAGCAAGTCCATGATAGGACTGTTCACATGGGAAGGATGAAAAATGAGATCATAGACTGCTGCTGCTATAACAAATTCGGACTGTTTATCCTGCAATTTCGGGACTAGTGTATAATGACTTCTGGTGCTGCCTGAAAAGCCTCATACAAAGTGTTAGGGCACACTCTTATGCTGCAACAGTCACCACAGAGACTGTGTAGATGCCAAGAAAAGCCTCCGACCATCTCAGATTTGCTGCTGCAAATGCTAACAAACAAAATCAAACCCCGAATTTTTTTCCCTTCTCTGTAAATTCGGGACTGCTGCTACCTCCAAATTTTCAGTCAGCCTCAATCCACGGGTTTCTTACACTTCTGCTTCATTTTATGATAGGAGGTCGACAGTCATCATTCAAAATATATATATACTTCAACTATGGAAGGATTAGGGCATCATATTTTTTTTAACTTCTGTAAACAAATTAGGGCCACAAAAGATATTCCAAAGCTTGCAAAGAACAGTCTGCTCCACGAAATTAGACCTCTGAATTTCTGCATTAAAACCCTACTGCTGCTACCTCATCTAAGCTTCATAACTACAAAGAAAAAAAAATTATAGAATATCCTCCAACTTTTGAAAAGTTTGGGTCTGAACATGAAAGCTACCTTCACAAATTTCCTCAATCTGTTTGCCTCAGTCCACAAAATTACCTCAGAGCACCTCCAAAATTGCAAAAGCTCATCCGAAATTTTTGTGTGTATAAAATGAAGTTTGGATGGGTTATTAATACTGGTTTTTCATTGAGCCGACATATAATAAAAAATAATTTTATTTTTAATTTAATTTTTATTAAAAAAAATTGACTGAGCCGACTTCTACTTGAATTTTTATTTAATATGTTTGTCACCTCATCCTTTGTTTACTTGCATAATAGGGCTGACTTCACCACATTATTTTTTATCCTTTGTTTACTTGCATAATAGGGTTGACTTCACTTTGATCATGTTTGAGGATGGACTAGATGAGCTTCTTCCTTATTTTAATGAGTTCTTCATGCATCAAGGATCAAGTCAGAAATTATCATCTCCTTCAAGGCTCATCATGCCATCTAACCATATCAAGAGAAAGCAATGGGTTTCATGATCTTTGTAAGGGCATCAAGGTCATCATTAAGGGTTCCAAGTCTTCATTAAGTCATCAAGGACCTTTAATCCAACAAATGTGGATCCAAAGGCTTCTTCATCAAGCAAGAGGCATCATGGGCTTCTTCAACCACCTTAGCCATGCAAGGGGACCTCTATGGGTCAAGATCCATCATGACATCACCTATGGGGTTGCCAGAACTTCTCTTAGGGTACCATGACACCATCAAAGCATGAATGACCACGGAATGGGTCATTAATGCTTCTTCAACCCATCTAGGGCTTCTCCATCTTTTGTAAGGTCTTCAAGACCATCTCCAGGGTCTTTAGCATCATCAACAGGGTCTTCAACATCTTCAGCAAAGTGGTGGCTTCAAGATCCAAGCTTGTGGGTAGATGGACCCTATCAACCAAGTATAAGGTGCTTCAAAGCACAAACCCACTCTGTTTGGGATCCAAGGCACTGCAAGGTGCAAACCACTTTGTAAGGGGTCAAGGCACTTCAAGGCACTGCAAGTAGGACTTGGTGGCATCAATGACAACCTGTGGGGCCACTGCAAGTCCATGTTGGCATCAATGACAATTTCATCAACAATCCCAATAATCCAAATCATGTAAGGTGTCTTGTAGTTATTTAATTTATTGAATGGCGATCTACAAACGCTTTTCTCCTTTACCCATTTTATATTTGTAAGTGTTGGGCTTGCTTGTGCTCGCTCGCTTGAACTTCGGAAAACAACCTTAGGGTGTTGGGTACTACCGAATATGGCATCCCCATAGTGTGAATTTATAATGACTTGGCTTTGATGACTCAACTGACCTCCTTTATGATAATTTTAGGCAAGTCTTGTTTTGACAATTTTCACAAGGATTTATAACTACACCCTTTTTACAATTCAATGGCTCGATTCAATGACATAACTTGTTCTTGATGTAAAGAAATGTTGTTCTTGATGGATTTACAATTTTCCGCTTAGTGTAGAAATTTTGAATTGACATAAAGATTTGTAAACCAAAGTAGTATTCCAATATGTCACTGTTGTAAGCAGTATTGTTATAATCATATTGAATTTGTGTGCATGTTTTGTTTGCCTAATTAAAAATGTGTCAAATGCCATCATCCAACATCTAATAAATACCATCATCAAACCAGGAGTATTTGTGTGTGATGGTGTTTTTATTTTAATTCGACCGTTTAATAAAAAATACCATCACACGCAAATACCAGGGGTATTTGTGTGTGATGGTATTTTTTATTAAACAGTCGAATTAAAATAATAACACCATCACACACAAATATCCTTGGTGTAGCTATGACCCCCTTATTCGAATTTCAAGGCATGTTAAAGACACATTCACCTCCAAAATGAATTTTTTTCTAGGACCCTTGCATTAAGTACATAAGCAACTGTAGTATAAGAGATCCTAGGAGACACTTAGAATTAGTTGTCCCTTACTCCATCTCACATCCAAACCCATAGGCTCCATGAGGAAATAATCATTACATTTGGATATACATGACTAGCAATCATTTAGATATAGCATTTGTTCCACATCTACTTTCTTTGTCCCATTTACATTTCATTTCATAGCCCTCTTACGATTTTACTTGTGCTTAAAAGAACAACTATTTGCAGCTTTCATTAGGGGATTGCATTTTAGAATATATAGCATAAGTTGCATAAATGCATGTAATGATGGTAGTACAACTTGCTTCAAGTCTAACTAACACAACTCCTGAAACTAGCCAACCTTAGCTCATGTCACAACACCAGTGGGTACTCCTAGACCAAAAGTGAATCATGGGGTGGTTGACGAGAATCATCCATAATTAGGACCAAACATTGGGGGTAATTATCCAGAAGGGTCAAGGCTTCAAAACCCAACTCACCTAGGCTCGAGAACCAACACCAATGGGTTCTCCTCACCCAGAAGGGTCAAGGACTTTGGTAAGCTCTGCTGCACAACTCAGAGCCAAGACACAAGATAACATGGCGTCTATCCAACGTATAGGTCTAAGTGGGGAAAAAGTATTCAATCTTACAAATCAAGGTCCAAATCAAGGGTCAATCTCAAATATGGAAGAAATGAATGAATGGACGAAAGTGTAAAGGTGATGCCAAAATAGAAAGGTAAGACAGTCTACATAACGTAGGCAATACTAGTGAGCATATAAAAAGGACTTGTCTTAATCATAGATCAACTCAGAATAACAAGTCTATGAGAGCACTACAATACATAATCACCACAATCAATTACCATGTCAAGTTAAAGATAATAAGATGAGCAAGGCATCTTAGTAGCACCCAAGTACACATCTATACATGTCCAGCCATATACATGTCTCTGATGATCATCATGAAACCAGCTCTGACTGCTCGTGGGCCAAGGGAAATGTGCCAGCAACATGCTCTACTATTCTTCTAAGTGAATCGTGGCTACAACTCCATCTCAATGGAGCATCCATAGCTAAGTCATGCCATGGGATAATGCTTATGATCAATAGAAATGGCTATGACTGGTTGTACCACAGATGATCACTGGAAAATATGCTCAACACGTCTGAGACTGGCTCTGACTGGAAAAAAAATATAGTCTGCAACATCATGGTAGCTCCAACTATAATAGATGTGATAACATGACCAATGGCAATAGGTTAAAAGGTCCTTAAGAAATAATAAAAAAGCTTCATTTGTCCCCCATTCGTCCTCCAATAAGCAAACCTCTTATTTAAATCGCTTATGCATCCTCTTTCCCCGCAATTCTACTTATCAACCCCTTTTGAATCCCCCTCCCTCAACTCCCTCTCCTCTCTCTTTTCAACATCTCCCTCCCCCCCCCTTCTCTCCTTCCTCCCTAATTTGTCCCCCTCTCCTATTGCGGGTTGCAAAGGTTTTTTCTCCCTCATCCTCAAATCTGTCTCATATGCCTCTACCTAACACTCGCTATGGTATGCCAAGATCCTCCTCAACTTGTTTTGATGTCTCTCCAAACAAATCTCTAGCTCCCCAAAGTGGGGTTGTTACTAAAAAAACAATGCATTAACAAGATGAGGGAGAAGAGGAATGAAAAACTCAAAAGAAACATGAACAAAAAACAAACAAGAAAAAGAGAGAAAGAGCTACCTGTGACAAGAATCCTCAGTCCCAATGCCCACCAGAGACTGCTTTTAACAATGGGTCTAAATCATCTCAAACATCTTGAGTTGCACAAATCTCAAACAAATTTGTGTTGGATATACACAAAGTTGGCCATAAGATCCTTTAGTAAGAAGATCCAACACTTTAAAGTTTGTGCACCAATCCATTTTTTAGAAACATAAGAGTGTTGGACTTCACTAAAATCTTTGGGGACTCCATTCAAATCACTTATCATTTGATGGGAGGCGATCTCAATATGGTTCTATCCCTACTAGAAAAAAGAGATGATTCTTTCATCAAAGACCCATTAAGAGAGTTAGTACAATCTTATTATGGATTGGGCTCCATTTAATCCCAAGCAGTTAGAGGAAGATATACGTGGTTAAATATGAGGCTTGGTCTAGGTCATATAGTTGAGCATTTGGATCACTTTCTTGTTCGAAGGACTTTCCTCTTGGATAATCTGCATATTGTCTCCTCTATCCTTTCCTCGATGGTTTGTGATCATAAACTTATTTCATTAAAGATCTAATTGGATCTTAAATTTAAAGATCTAATTGGATCTTAAATTTGGGCCCATTCCCTTTCAATTTAATCCCCTTTGGATTCAAGACCCCCACTCCCAGGTAGTGATATCTGAAGAATGGAATTTCCCATCTCAAGGTTCTCCATCATTCATTTGGAAGATGGAAATCAAGAACACCAAACAAAAGTTAAAAGCTTGGCCAAAAAATCACTTCCTCATTGCCTCGAAAGAAAGAGAAGATTTTCATATTAGGAAAAGTTTCCTTCAAACCAAATGGAATATCAAGAGATCACACTTGATCTACAAGCAAAAGAAAAAGAAACAACCAACAAATTACACCAAGCTTTCAAATAGAAGGAAGATGTCGCGTCCCCTCCCGCCTTGGAGGAGGAAACGCTGTCATTTCTTCTACCTAAGTTACCCATCTCTTATACTCAATGGATTCTACACACGTTTGATGATTCTTGTTTATTTTTTTATTTTTTAAACCTCTTTCAGATCTACACAAGCAAGAATTTCCCTCCTGCGAACATTATGATCCAAGCCGTGTATTGATTCTTTATCTTCCCTAAATCGCAAAAAGATCGAATGGCTAAGAAGAACTGCAGCAGAAATCAACGGTATCTATCAGTTCCGCATCCAGAGACAAATTGACGACAGAGAGACATCCCACAGAAAATCAACAGTGCGGAGAGCTTCATTTGTGGAATCGAAAACATATCAAAATTTCACCCTCAGACCCCGCATCCTACATGCCGCATTCCGCATCCCACATGCAGAACGACCATTGCGAAGATCGAAGTTGTGAAAATCAAAATTTATCATAAGTCATTTCCGCATCCCGCAAATTGCGGAAGCAAATTTCGCCAAACGACATTTATGCATCCTGCATCCCGCAAATTGCGGAAACAGATTTCGCCAAACGACATTTCTGCATCCTGCATCCCGCAAGTTGTGGAAAGGGAATTGCGGAAGGCAAAATGCGGAGTCCAAACCTCTGCAAAGCGCATTTCTGCATCGTGCAAGTTGCGGAAAGGAAGTGCGAAAGGAAACTCTGCGGAAATTCGATCTGTTCATGACTAAGTCTAAAACTGATTTTTAGCATCCAGGCCATCATGAATCCGGCCGATCTAGCTCCATAACAACTTAGAAAATTCATTGAAATAAAATTACATACACATATACATCATTCATGAAATATACATATGCATCAAATACATTCCATTCAAACATTCATCATATTCATATTCATTTATAAACAAGTACAGTTGCAGGTATTGAAACACAAGAAATACTTATCTTTATCAAAAGCTTGTCCCGCAACCAGCTATGTCATTGCAACGTTCCACCCAACCATAGGCCAGTGTGCTCATCAATCTCTCATCAACACTGCCACCCCCGAGCTGGGCATGATTTCCCCAAGGAATAAGGAACGCTACCAGAGTCTCTCACAGCCAAGGATATAATAAAACTCGGCTAAGCCGACACAGTTGGGTTTATCAGGCTTACACAGGGAGTGGTTCACACATAGTCAAAATTCACACAAGACACAGCCAGGCCACCTACTCGTTGGGTTTATCAGGCTGGAAAGGATGTGGAAAGACTGACTGCTAGGCTAGTGAGCTCAATCCCAGAGCTATGGACACCTGCACCAAATCTAGCCTGGCTTCTAAAGCATCTGCACAGCCAACACCAGGAATCATTCCCTTCTCTGCTCCACAATCCCTCGGTCTATGCCTTCCCTCTCCAGTGCTATCCCAGGTGTACAAAGAAGAAAACCAGCCCCCAGATCTGTCTGTGAGGTTCCTTTTTACACTAGGTTCATCAGGCAGGTCCACACTCCATTTCCATTTCCCCAAGCCAGTTCAGATACCACACAAGGATGTACATACAGCGATTACAATTCTGGGATTAAGGAAATGTTACAGAGGCCAACAAGGATGTACACACAGCGATCACAATTCTAGGTTCAAAAAAACATTATAGAGGCCAAGGAATGCACGCACACACAACAATTACGAACTTCTGAGCATTGCATGAGGCAGATCGACTGATACAATTACAGAATCCAAATCTTCTTGCTGGTTTATCAGTTCAGAATGCAAAACACGGTTTCTGGGTATGCGCGTTCAGGAAAACGATTGACAGATAAGGAAATCGTGAAGGAGGAAACAAAACTGACAGGACAGGAAAGAAAAATGTGAAGGATGAAACTTCGAGAGGTTTTCTGCGTGCTTGAATGGAACGAATGAATGAATGAATCCATGATCCATCAACAAAACATCCTGTCTTTTTATCCAAAATGTGAGGGAAGGTGAAACATGAATGCATGAGGGAATGGCATGCGCAAAATGTGAGGGAAGGTGAAACATGAATGCATGAGGGAATGGCATGCATTTTTTGGTGTTTTTCTTGCCCATGCAATAAAAGACACGATTTTCAGAAATGGTGCTCTGCCCATTTCGAATTTCTGCAAAAACTCTTCCCATTCCCACCAAACGGCTCAAGGTTAAACATCCCCCCCTTATCCTTAGAAAAATCATGCCCCCATCTCTTTAACGTTCGCGGCGCATAGTTGGTTGTAGGTTTTTAATTAATTTGTATTTTACATGATGTCTCAAGCATACCGTGCCTGGCTAGCACATAAACCATCGGCGTTGATCCTAACCATCGAACACAAACACAAAATCAATGGCAAAGCTTTGGCCTTGAGCTCCTTGCCATGATTTAATACAATATTCACATCATTTGAAATTTAATATCACGAGGTCAAAAACCGGGGTGTTACAGAAGAGCACTAGAAATTGAGATCCCATAGCCTATGGCTGAAGGTATGGGATAGAAACACTTCATTTTTTCACAAACAAACCCACACGCAATAGTTGTGGAGATTGTCGAGCAAAATATATGCTTAATAACTCAACATTAAATTGTCAACCAGGAGTCCGTAGTCTTTAAGGCACAAGCACAGTATGTGCAGGACTAAAGCCTAGTTTGATCTACTATAACAACTAAGTACAGGCTTCAGAAAATTAACACCTAAGAATTCAACTTTAACTGATGAAAATAACTCAGCTTGATAGAGACTACAAACATAGCTCTCACTCATACATGTTCAACCAGTCTTTCAAGAAACTCCAATAAGATGCTTGACAGAGACAAATACTCCAAAAACACCATCAATTACTCAAAGCATAACTAAGATACATAACAACACAGGTAGTGTTGCACATGTTTAGGCAGGGGGACCTCCTGGATTGAAAAGTGTTATACTCGCACTAAATCAGATGTAACAAAAACAGAGCTTTCATATTAACATCCAAACAGCAGGTACATAAAAGAGAATTGAATTCTTATTAACAGAACTCTTCTACATCTATCTCCATGCTTCTCATGCACACACCCCATACACTTGTCATCTGTACAGCCAGAGATCCATATATATAAAGACAAATAGAAACTTCTAATGAGAAACAATTCCCGTCTCTCGATCCTCTTTACATCTCTCAACAGAATACACATAGTCATTGAATAAGATTGTTTAAAAATAGAGATATTCTCATGACCGAAGGCATGAGAATAACTTTATGAAGCTGAGAATTTGTTGAGGCTGTTGTGTTGTTGAGATCTTTAATTGTCTGCTTTGACCAACGATCTTTGCACATTAATTTGATTCTCAGGAACAGGAAACTGTATTCATAGGCATGCAATCAAAATCCAAGCTCGTTCTGGCAGTCCATGCGGCAGATGCTTTTCATAAAAGCACGTTGTAACATAATTTTCTGGCTTTTACCATTTCAGAGAACCACGGATTTCTCTCAATCTGTTTAGATTTTTTGGAAAGCTGCCCGGGAAATACTCTTTTGGGGGTATCCTGCAGAAAACCCAGGTCCCGTATTCTTGAAATTCATCACCGTTTGCCCAGAAATCATGCCCGAAATCTGCTGCCTGGAAAATGACGGGAATTTCCAGATTTGCCATAGTTAAACAAAGTATTGAAATGCGCCTTCTTCTAACTGTGAGTTCATTACATCTGTTTTCGAAGAAACTGTATTGAAATGAGACAAGGATTCAATGCAATGTGGAGTGCACCCCTTTCCTTGAGAGTCGTGATTTTATGCAAAGACTGCTGCCAATATAGCTGGAAGATAATCTTGAGGTTACCAATCACATCTCATCCATGCTGCACATATAAATTATATCAAATTTGTCTTTCACCCAAATCCGGTTTGAGTTGGCTCTCTTTTGAAGGGCGTTTGATCAAAAGCTTAACAGGAGGCTGGAGCTGTATGTGAAATGTTATTTAAAGAAAATAAATCCATATTGAGGTCTTAAAATACCAGTATAGATGCGAACTCTTTAATTTACAAAAATGTCTAATAGGTATTCCTACGTGGGAGGGAAATGGTCAACTTGCTTAAGTAATTTCAAAATAGGGTAAATATGAGTAGAAGAATGAGGTGAGTAACATTAATAATTATTTAATCAAATAGTTTTCCAAAAATTGTTTTACTTGTCTCTCTTTAAAACTAATAATGAATGTCAAGAGTAGTTAATGAGTAAACTAATCCATATAAAATTTTAAAACTTAGATTTCAAGAATAAATTGGAATTTGAAAATCATTTTACCATCAAATGAATATTTTAAATATTTATCCAAATGTTTTTGAGAAATCACTTGTTTTTCTTTATAACTAAAAATGAACATTACATGTTAGGGTTAACCTTGACTTGAGAATGAGCAGGGATGTAAGTGGCTTAAAGCACTTGGTTCAAGTGGCCCATGGTTTCTTGCTAGTTGTATTTTGTCAAAATGAGCATGAGAGATGATCTTAGCCTTGGCCAACCAATAATAAATCTATTATTGAAGTTTGTTTTTTCCCTACTAGGTTTTATTAAATTTTTTATGTTCTTGGTTTTATAATTTCATTTTATTAAAGTCAATTGAATTTTACTACTCAGTTTGTAAAATTGTGAGCATTGCCTTCATATGGTTGTATATTTATGAGTATAATATTTTTTATTTTTTATTTTTTTAATTATAAGCCAACATGTTATAAGTTTTTTTTTTACTTTTTATTATTAATATTTTTATTGAGCCGACATGTGCCACATGAGCGTTACAGATGGGACACATCTCACCTACCCATTTGAGCTGTAGAAAGCGCCTCTCAGCGCAAAAATCCATAAGTTTGATCCCCCTATATGTGAACTAGCACCGAAACCGGTGCTAGAAATAGCCACAAGAACTGGACTTATGTAGCAGGAACTGAACTGTCATAGGCAGAACTAATCTAACAAAGGAAATTATTACTTATACAATTTTAACAACAATTTTATCTCAAAACTGTGCCATGCAATTTAGTTTCATATCATGGCAACAAGTATGGTAGCTGGGTGTAGAAAGTAGGATAAGTAGGTCAAAATGGATATCACCTGTGTATGCAAAAAGAGGTCAAAAGAGCAGGCCAACAGAGATCATGTTCGATAAATTTCTCTAGAAAAATGGGAAAGGGTCTCCAGCTTTACAGATATTCATGTGGTAGCTCACAATCATTTTAAGCAAATGTACTCAAAGGACTCTCTTCCTACTGCCAAAGTTGCACAAGAAATATGCTTCAAACAAGTACCCCTCTATCTAGCTCTGCTGATGCAAATAGAGGAAGAAGGGATTATAAAAGCAATCTGAGGTCTACAGCAAGATAAGGCTCTAGGCCCAAACAATTTCACCATTCACTCTTATTAGGTTGCTTTCCATCATAAAATATGGTCATCGAGTTCGCCCACAATTTAGATTTATGAAGGCTTGTATTAGTAGTCTATGGATCGCCCCCTTGGTGAATGGTATGTTGGCTTCCTTTTTTCAAAGTCAAAGAGGCATGTGGCAAGGATGTTGTATATATTACTGGCAAATTCTTGGGGAAGGACTCTAGAGCAAGAACGATCACTAGAAATCTGAGATGGATCATTGTTAAAGGTGCAAGAGTGATCAATCTATGCTGTCTGTAGCCGGCACACTATTATTAGGAGGCACTTTGGTGACAATAGCCAAGGGATTTAAGGTAGTACTTGACTCCTTTATGAAAGCTTCGAGTGGTCTGGTCAATAATGCCAAAAGTCTAATTTATGGTCGAAACACTTCACTTTACACAATGCAACAAATCGATAGTCTTGGAGTTTTCTATGGTAGGTCAGTGGACATCTTTTAGATACTCGGGGATCCCCATAGAACTGAAGCGATCCAAGAAAACAAATTGGCAACAAATCATTTTTAATATAAAAATAAAATGGTTCCGTGGAGATCTCGATGACTAAATCCTATTGGGAGGGTGGTTCTAAAAAAGCCTATTCTAATTCCTCTCCACTCTCCCATTATACGAGTTCAGTATTAATGGCTCCTACAGATATCTCTTAGCATATTCATTGCAATTCCTATGGCAAGGCAAGAAATCAAACAATAAAAAATTCCATTTAGTGAATTGGGCATCAATGAGAACACCTTTTGAAAGAGGAGGCTTAGCTACAAGGGACCCTCTCATGATGAATTTGATTTTATGTGCAAAAATATTATGGAGGTATGGGAAGATAGCATTCTGGGCCATCCCCCTCTCAAGATCAAGCCTTAAATGATATAAGATCATGGCATCAAATCAAGGAATTAGATCCTCATTTGATCTTCCTTGTTGGGAACAATAGAAAATGGTCGATGAATTGGTTGGACGACCCCCTTAACATTATCTTATCTTCGAAGGGCAATGCCATTGGAAAAAGATATGGACTCACGTGGATTGGGGCCAAAAGGAGGATATTAAAATGTTTGATTAGGATACATAACTAAGCTAATGGAATCCAAACTTCCTCTACACTGTGCCATTAGAAACGCATATGGAGTGGGCATGATCTACTGACTCAGTCTGCCTGTTTTGTTGGATTATGGTGCAATGAAAAGAAAAAGAGGAATTTATGGTACCTCCAAATGCCCCTTCTACAATAAGGAAATGAGGAATTTTCGGTCCCTCTAAACGTCCCTTCTACCATGTCACGTTGGAGACTTCAAAGTATATTTTTCTAGAACATTCCTTTACAATCTTGGTTTCTAGCTACATTAGTACTGAAATGCCCAATCCCATTGCTGCAAGATTGGAAACAAATACTTTAACATGGCCATCTTTATATCCAAGGAACTTAGCAAATAAGCAGTTGCTCAAACAAATATGGAAAGCACTTCAAAAAATTATTCTCCTAGAAGATATGGCTAGCCAAAAAAAATTCATATTGAGGTCAAGAGACAATATCACTTTTATTAGGTCAAGAGACAATCCACTCAAATGGTATTGGGAAAGTTAATTCAGAAATATTCGAGGCAACTAAGGGGGCATGGCTAAACACGCTACTTTATAACAATCCACCGCCCACTAAATTTCAAATCAAGCAATTCGACAGCAACTAAGAATGGGGGAGTGTGAATTTCAGCAATGAAAGAGAATGAAGAATCAGCATATCTTATTTTTTGATAGGGCATCCAAAAGAGATCCATAGGTGGCAGGTGCATGAGGGATCATATTTGATCTCGAAGGAAAAATGGAAGTAGACTTCGATTGGGCATTGGGACCCACCACAAATAATGATGCAAAAGCATTGGCAGCATATCAAGGATTGGACTTGCTCAAGGAGCAAGGGGAAAGACATGAAACAGTAGTTGGTGGTTAAACAACAATAATCAGATCCCTTGGCCAAAAAACAACTACTCAAAATCCCTACCTTTCATCATTTCATGCTAAGTTGCCAGGAAACTTGGGTACGGGGACAGGGACACCACTTTTTGAAACAAGGGACTTGGGTACGTCGGGGGATATATATATATGTGTGTGTGTGTGAAATTTAAATCATTTTCAATGTGCATATATATTCATGTGCATCCATATGAATCCAAACCATTATACACAAATATGCAAAGTTGTTAAGAGTTTGAACTTTAATTCAATTATGTTAGATCTTTAAACTGAAAGATAGATAAGCACAGGAATACACAAGAATACAAAGACTTTCCTCGAGGAACCATAAAGGAGAAAACCCCGCAAACTTCTTCAGAGATAGATTCGTCACTAATACGATATCACAAAATGGAAAACCCAGAAATAGGAAGTCTTTTGCAGCTCTCTCTCTTTCTCCTCTAACAAACTTGTCTTCTCTCTTTTACTCATGTGAACTTGAGTGAGTGACTGTGTGTATAAATGAGGGAGGGCGCCTCCCTATTTATACCCTTCAAGTGACTGGCCTAAAACCTAACAAGGCCGATTTGTCTCTTGGGAGACTCAAAATACATTTTACATTATTTCTTCGAGGGACTATTGCCCCGACTTACAACGGAGGTTTTACCTCAATGACCTTACACAACCAAACATAATAATGACATCCCCGAACGAAGAAAAAAATATCTGGTGGAAGTACAATAAAAATACAATAATAATATACAATAAAATATCTTCTGAAGTCACAATTATGACAACACTCCCTCTTAACTAGGAAAGTATTCTCTCGTCACAGTCATCAACACTCTAGACACGTCATCATCACTGTCATAGTTGTCGTAATCCTCATTTTGATATCATTGATTAGTGACATCTCTCAAATCTATTCATCATAAGAAGCTCTACAGAGCCAACCCTTTTTTTCATGTTGGATGTAGGCCTAACTCACATCTAGGTCTTCATCATATCCATGAGCAAGCCATCACGTAGGTACAACCCAGTACCACACATTACATTGCCACAATAATCACCTACCGTCATCTCATTGTATCCAGATCATCTCATCATCACACACGGAGAGCAGCCCAAATGCACGCCTCATGTCCAACAGACCACCTACGTCTCCCACCCTATAGGTAAGGCCCAGGAGCACCCCATGTGCATTACATCTCTCAACGGTCATCCCGCATCTACCAGCATGGGAGCACAGCCAAGATTACCCTAGGTGCAATACGTCCCAAGGACCATCTGCATCTTCCACCATGCGAGAACCAACCTAGACGCACACGAAGTGTCTTTGTGACCAGTGGACCTCTCATCGTCTCCAACATGGAAGCACAACCAAGAGCACCCCAGATGCATTACGTCCCAAGGACTACCTGTGTCTCTTCCACCATGCGAGAACCAGTCCTAGTGCATCTGCGTCTTTCGGTCTCATCACTCCCTCCTTCGGGGAAAACCTCGATTTGGATGACACCAAGCCTCTCTTTGAAGTATTCAAACTTCACTCTGGCTAACGGCTTGGTCAACACATCGACTATCTGCTCGTTTGTCACCACATACTGGAGCTTCACTGCTCCTCTCTGCACCATATCCCAGATATAGTGATATGTGATCTCAATATACTTCGACTTGTCATGGAACATCGAGTTCTCTAACAACTTTGCGCAACTCTGAGTTGTCGCAAAAGATACAAGTCACCTCTAACTCGAAATTAAACAAATTTGACAGTAGCTTCTGAAGCCATACTACCTCACAACTACCCGAACAGGCTACAACATACTCTGCTTCAGTTGTACTCAGCGCCACACATAACTACTTCCTGCTAAACCGGGAGATCATACCAAATCCCAAACTGAAGCAGCATCCTGAAGTGCTCTTCCTATCTATGGTACTTCCTACCCAATGTGAATCAACATAACCATGGAAGTTAATATTTTAATTCACTTCATACTTAATCCCATATTCAATTGTACCCTTTAGGTACCTCAATATATGTTTGCAACAATCAAGTGAACATGTCTCAGATCCGTCAGGAACTGGCGCAAGGTGTTCACAACAAAGTATATGTTTGGCCTCGTGTTCATCAAGTGCATCAACAAACCAATCATTTGCCGATACATCGTGTCATTAACTGTCTGTGATGAAGCATCACATAGTAGCTTCAAGTTTGATGCCATTGGTATGGCCATTGCCTCATGGTCCATCATTCCAAACCTCTTCAAAATCTCCACTGCATACTTTTCTTGACCTAGGAAGATCTCGTCCGCACTCTGCCACACCTACATGCCTAAGAAGAAATGCATCATCCCTAGGTCCTTCATCTCGAACTCTGCGGCAAACCTCCTCTTTGCATCTACAATGAGCTCATAATTTGTTGTCAAAAATAGGTCATCTACATATAGCAGAAGTATCATTGGTCTTCCACCTTCAACCTTGAAGTAAAGGTTGGAATCTACTTTATTCTTAGTAAAGCCTAAGCTCACTAGGAAGCTATCCATCCTGCCGTCCCACGTCCTGGGTTCCAGATTGAATCTGTACAAGGCTTTCTTTAACTTGCACACGAGTCTGTCTGTCATGTGTCTCAAATCTCAGTGGCTGCTCCACGTACACTTCCTCTTCAACTACACCACTCAAGAATGTTGTCTTGACGTCCATCTGCTGTACCTTCCATTTCATTACTGCAGCCAATGCAAGTATAGATATGATGGAAGTGTATCTTGCTACAGGTGCAAATGTCTCCTCGTAGTCTATGCCTTATTTCTGGGAGAAGCCACATGCCACAAATATTGCCTTGAGTTTTTCAACGCTACCATCTGCAGCATGCTTGATTTTGTAAATCCATTTCAAAGTTACATCAAACTTTTCTTCAGGTCTCGGAACTACCTCCCAGACATCATTCTTCATAATCGACTGGTACTCCTCGATCATGGCATCCTTCCATTCTTTCTTCTATGTTGCTTCTTCGTATTTGGAAGGCTCTTTATCAATGATGTCACATAGCAGGGCCACATAGCTGGAATATGGTCTAGGTCTCTTGCTTTCTCTATGCATCCCATCTGGAGTGCCATACTTCACTACACCGTGTATTTCTTCTCGTGCCCATATTGGTCTTCTTTTGTGGGAGTTCTTCTCACAAGTTGGTTCTACAGGTTCTTGTGGTTCTGTCATGTCATGGTCTTCATGATCTCATTGTTGTGTCTCTGACTCTGGTTGCTTTAGGTTCTTCAATCTCTACAATAGGTAGCTTTCTTGATTTGATGTATGTTGAGTCTTCGTTGAAGGTTACGTCTCTGTTGATGTCGATTTTCTTGAATCCCGAAAAGTATATTTAGGTAGGATTTTGAACTATCGTTGTATCCCACGAATATTCCCTTCTTTCCTTAAAGATCTAGCTTGGTTCTCTTTTCCTTTGGGATGTGTATGTACACTGGGTAGCCAAATATCCTGAGATGGCTGACTTCTGGTTTCTCACCTGAGAAAGCTTCTTTGGGAGTCTTATTGCTTAATACTCTATTAGATGTACGGTTATGTACATACACACACGGCTTTCCTTGATGCTTTTGCCCATAGGTACATCGAAAGATCTTGGTCATATAACATTGTTTTTGCTGCTTCCATTATCGTTATGTTCTTTCGTTCTATAACGCCATTCTGTTGAGGATTGTAGGGAGTGCTCAACTCCCTCTTAATCCCAAATTCTCTACAAAGATCCTTGTATTCTTTTGGAGTGAATTCTCCGCCATTATCTGACTGTAGGGTCTTGATTTTCTTCTCAGTCTGATTTTCAACCAAGACATTGAACTCCTTGAACTTGTCGAATCCCTTGTCTTTCTTTTCAAGAAATAAATCCAAGTCTTGCGAGAAAAATTATTTATAAAAGAAACATAATATACATACCCACTTAGTGAGGTGGATGACATGGGACCGCATACATCTGAGTGGACTATCTCCAATATTTCTTTTGTTTTGCCTTCACTGCTAGGAAATGTCTTATTTACATTCTTTCCTTGCGCACATCCCTTGCAAATGCCTGCATGTCTTGTCTATATTTCTGGAAGTCCTAAAACTACTTTGTTTGCAATAGGAGGTGCTCTATAGTGCACATGTGCAAGCCTTCTATGCCACAGTTCACTTGGTTCCATGGAGTCATGAACCAATGCTTGTTCAGGTTGTCCCTTCAACTTGTACAAGCCTCCTTCTTACTCTCCAATTATTGTTGCATCATCTATTGTCTTACCTTTTGGCCACATTAGGACTTGGCCATCAACAAATGCAACCCTCATTCATTTTGCATCTAGTGCTAAGATGGAGAGAAGATTATTCTTTAATGTTGGAACATATAGAACATCTTTCATCTTCAAAGATTTGTCAGAGTCTAGCTTGTAGGAAGCTTCTTCACTTCCTTTTATGGGGTATTGATAGTCATCCCCAAGTTTTACCTTGTGAGGTGACTCATGCTCAAATAGATTGACGAATGATTATTTGTATCCCGTCATGTGCTTGGATGCTCCACTATCTACAAGCCAAACATTGCTCCCATGTGTGGCACTGCCCATGAGTGCTAAGGTTAAGACATATTCTTCATCACTTGAAGAATCATCTCTTTCTTCTTTGGTTATTTTCCTTGCTGGTTCATCATCTTCAGCAATATAAGCATGATGTCTTTTATTGCTAGTCTTCTTGTTGGAGGAACCTTTGTTTCTGGGACAATTTTTGGAGTAGTGTCCCTTCTCATCACATGTGTAACATATAACACTAAATAGATATCGTCTATGTCTCCTTTGTCTTCCGTAATGATGGTCCTCCCTCTGGTTGTGATTTATTCTAGTGTGAAGTGTGTGAGCTTGATCATCATTTGTTCCCATCTTTTCTTCTCTTGTTATTAGGCGAGCTTCTTCTTGAGCACGTTCTTCCTATAGTTTGTTGAAAGTGATCAACTTCTCCCTCGCACATATTCCTTGAATGAACGAGTCCCATGATCATGGGAAGACCATTCAAGGTGGTCATAACGATCTCTCCTTCTACCTTTTCTTCAACTACTTCAAGTTGTTCCTTGATTTGAGAGACCCTTGTGAAGTAGGATTGCATGGTCTCTGAGTTTAGGATCTTCACATTCTTGAGCTAGTTCCTTAATGTCATCTTCTGATTGATGTTCTTCCCTTCGAATAACTTTGTGAAAGCATCAAGCATCTCCTTAGGTGTCTTCAAGGATGACACATGGGGAATGAGATGATCTTTAATGGAATCTGCAATAATTCTCTTGGCCTTGACCAAGTTCTTCTTGTGGTTAGCTTTTGCTTCATCTCCCTCTGGTGTTGGAAATTCCTCACAATTTTAGATGCCCAACCTAAATCTAGAGCTAGTTGGCCTAGGGTTTGTTAGAGAACCCCTAATTTTCCAAAGTGGGAATTTTAAACTTCTGATTGGACAGGAAGATGCGCCTCTTCAAGGCAAGTTTTCCAATGTACTCATTTTTTCAAATTGATGGAGGAAAACCCCAAAATCTCGATGTCCTAGTTTTCTCTCGGCAACAATGTCTGGGTCAAAAATGAAAATTCTTCAAACTTGATTTTGCTTCCTCCAAAAGATGCGCCCTCCTAGGGCGAGTTAGCCTAACCTTCTTTTTCTGTTGATCTGTGGAGTGAAGACCTTGAACTAGAAAACCCAAGTTTCCTACTGCTACATAATACCTTCTTTCAGAGTGGATCTGATACCATGTTAGAATTTGCACTTTAATTCAATTATATTAGATCTTTAAACTGAATGATAGACAAGCAGAGCAATAAACAAGAACACAAATATTTTCCTCGAGGAAACCATAAAGGAGAAAACCCTGCAAACTTCTTCAGTGATAGATTTGTCACTAATACAATATCACAAAATGGAAAACCCAAAAATAGGGAGTCTTCTCCACCTCTCTCTCTTTCTCCTCTAGCGAACTTGTCTTCTCTCTCTTAGTCATGCGAACTTGAGTGAGTGAGTGTGTATATAAATGAGGGAGAGTACCTCCCTATATATACCCTTCGAGTGACTGGCCTAAGACCTAATTGGGACGACCTCCTAACTTAAAAGGGACGACTTGTCTCTTGGGAGACTCAAAATACATTTTACATTGTTTCTTTGGAGGACTATTGCCCCGACTTACATCATAGGTTTTACCTCAATGACCTTGCATGACGAAACATAATAATGACCATTGACATCCCCAAACAGAGGAAAAACATCTCCAACGGAGGTACAATAAAAATACAATAATAATATACAATAGAATATCTTCCGAAGTTACATTTACAACAACAAAAGTTTCACATGTATATAGCAAAGGTGCATACAAGTAGAAAAACATAAACATGAGAAACTTGTTTATGTTTAGGTACCTCTATCATTTGGAATTTCAATTCGAAGGAAAATTGGAATTCCACATGATAGAGGTGCATTCAATTTGGAATCCTCTTCTCTCTTGTTTAGCAATGGCTCACTATGGCTGAGGTGATGGGTGTGTTTTGTGGGGTCTAGTTGAGGTTAGAAGTGTTAAGAGGTGTGAACATTGGATTGTAGAGGCTCATAAATTTGTCCTCAAAACTACAATGGCATCGCTGGCATGAGTGGAAGGGGAAATTGTATGTGGAAATCCAAGAAAAATACAATGTCATTGAGACTACCAACCAATTGAGGTCAATTCAAAATCTGGATCAAGAAATGAGGGCCTTCTTGCAAATTCACAAAACCAAATTTCTAGAGCTTCACTTGAAAATGGACTCAATGATCATTGGTGTCACACATCTCCGGTTTTCTCAACCTCCTATGAGAGGTAATCCGATCTCTTTCTCCCCCAAATTCTTTTGCCTATATGGATTACAAGGACATGTGTTGGACAATTCAACACCATCACAAGCCATGAGGACACACGCCATGAGGAATCAAAAAGGGGACGTTGGAGACAAAAGATGCCCTTCATAGTCCAATGTTTTAATTTATTTGATCTATGCAATGTTTTGTCAAAGTTAACTTACCCTAGAGACAAAAGATGCCCTTCATGGGCCAATGTTATAATTTCTTTGCACTATGCAATGTTTTGTCGAGTTAACTTACCCCTAAGTCAATTTATTCGGCAAAACACCTACCATGTTTTTCAATGGATAGTTTGGATAGGTGATAGCAAGGGTTTTTGGAACAAGGACAATAAATTTTGATTATGGGCTTGAGCCCTCCCCCCATTAGTTTAAACTTTAATTTACGATGTTATAAAACCAAGCTGCAATTTTTTTATTAATACAATGATGCCCATTATCGTTTAATAAAGGATTTTGGAGTAAGACATTAAGCTTTTGGTAGAAAATCAATGCAGCTCCCAAAAGAATTCCAATCCAAAGTCCTATTCTCTCCTATTTATCAATGGCTCTATATTGCAAAGGTGATGGGTGTGTTTGATGTGATCTAGATAAGGTTAGAAGTGTCGAGGGGTGTGAACATTGGATTGCAAAGGCTCATAAATGTGTTGTCCTTGAACCTACAATGGCACCACTAGCATGAGTGCCAAGGGAAATTGTATGTGAAAATCCAAGGACAAAACCAATACACCATTGAGATTGCTAACCAATTGAGATCAATTCAAGATTTGGAGTAGGAAATGAGGGCCTTTCTGCAAATTCAGAGAGGCCAATTTCTAGAGCTTCATTTGAAAATGAACTCAATGGTTTCATTGGTGTCATGCATCCTCGTTTTTCTCCTATAACCGGTAATCCAATCTGCTTCTCCAACAAATTCCTCTACATCTATGGATTCCAAGGACGAGCGTTGGACGGTTCAACCCCATGCCAACCTAGAACTAGAGCTATCGAATAAGCCATTTGTCTTTAGCAACATCCAACAAAGGACACACCCCATGAGGAATTCAAAAAGGGGACCCTAGAGACAAAAGATGCTCTTAATGGGCCAGTGTGAAGTTAACTTAACCCCAAGTTAATTTGTTGCCATTTTTTTATCAATAGTTTGGATAGCCATTAGCAAGGTGTTTTGGAACAACAGTAAATTTTGTTTATGTGTTGCAGCTCTTCCCTCTTTGGTTTGTATTACAATGTTATAAGATCAAGCTGCATTTTTTAACTAATGCAATGATACTTGTTATTGTTTAAGGATTTGAAATGTCAAAAAGAAAGAGATGGAATGTGACTCAAAGCAAGATGATAATTCTATGCTTTGGTACACAAGTCACAAATGAAAGATGACACGAGTTGAAAACACTCGGTGTAAGAGAATAATTATTCCACATATAGATCCAAATCAAGATTACTAAAGGTCACAACATTATTTGACCCATAGATTTAATGGAGCCTAATTTTGAAGCATCTAGTGTAGAAGTTTGTTGATGTATTAGTAACTTCGGAATGTATTCACTTGTATAATTTATGTATTGTACCCCGATGTTCCTATCAGGAAGTATTTGTAATGTAATTGAGTCATGTCATACCTCGATGTTTCTATCGGGAGAATCAGTGATGTAAACAAGTCATGTAAAGTCATAGAGGGTAACCCTCCTTATTGTTCAAGGGTTAAAGTCCCCATAGTTTCGGGGCACTAGGGTTATTAGACTCTCTTGTTGATGAAATTGTCATTGATGCCAACATGGACTTGCAGTGGCCCCACAGGATGTCATTGATGCCACCAAGTCTCACCTGCAGTGCCTTGATCCCTTACAGAGTAGGTTTGTGCCTTGAGGCACCCTGTACCCAGTTGACAAGGTCTCTATACCCACAAGGCTGGATCTTGAAGCCACTACTTTGCTAAATATGTTGAAAGACCCTGCTGATGAGGCTGAAGACCTTAGAGATGGTCTTGAAGCCTTGGTAGACGATGGAGAAGCCCTAAATGGCTTGGAGAAGCATTAATGACCCATTCTGTGGTCATTCATGCTCTGATGGTGTCATGGCACCCTAAAAGAAGGACTGACAACCCCACATGTGATGTCATGATGGATCTTGACCCATAGAGGTCCCCTTGCATGGCCAAGGTGGTTGAAGAAGCCTTTGGACCCACATTTGTTGGGTTAATGGTCTTTGAACCCTTGAAAGAGATGATATGGTAACCCACACAATTGGTTGCTTGATTGTTTATGATGGTTTGACTCTTGGAGTTTTGGTGGTTTGATGGAGCCCTTGAATGAAGCCCATGGTCACTATAGACGATACTCTTGCACATGTAATGTTGGCATATCCTTTGAAGCCATAGTGGCTTCATGTATCCTTAAAACCATTTCCAAATGGTAAGGATGTGTGACACAACACAAGATATTAAATATTAAAAGTATAAAATAATAAACAGTACCTTGTTGAGCTTGAGGTCAACCCTAAACTTGAGGATGTGGACAAAGTTAAAGAGTATATAAACTCTTCCATCCTCACTCAAAAAATGATGGTGTGAGTGCGTGAATTTCATTGGAGTTTGGACTGAGGAAATTCGACTGAGGAAATTCACGGACTAAGGCAGCTAACAACATCTTTCTTCTTTTATCTTTTGGGTTTTTACAAACACAGATCCAATGAAGATGATGTAGTATAACTCGCTTGTGCTAGTTAACTGAAGAGATTTGATGAACAGTGGCAACAACACTTCATAGAGTTTAGCTGAGATTTGATTTTCTTCTTACAGCCGATATAACATTTCTTTTTGCTGAGATTTTTCATTGGATTGTGGGTTGAGCAGCGCAGATGGCCAAAACCCCGTGGAGGACCAGCAAAGAACAGAGCTCATAAAAACTTAAAAAGGGTACATTCGCCATTATCTTTGCACAGGATGAGATATATCCTACAATCACCGTCAGAAGCTCAGGCAGGAAGAAGCTTGGAGGATGATCGCATGCCCAAAAACAGACGTGTATAAAACAAATCTGGTTTTCTGAAGAACCAAAAAAAAAAACATACCCTATCGGAGAGATTGATTTGGGCGAAATTTTGGAAGGCGGAGCTGCCAGAATTGTTAGGGGCAAATTGGGAGCGATACTAAACATGATTAAGAGCAGTGAATCACTTACTATTTAACGATCATGACGATGTCGAGCTCTGATCAAAAGCTGAAGATAGCGATCTACCATTCAGAACTTGGAATATGAAATTCGGCAACAGCAGTTGAAGCAATAACAACAGGTGTAATTCGGTGGAGTTGATGAGCTCCATCTTTCGGGTAAATAACTTCTGTGGCAACCGCAGATGACCAGCAGACAGTGATCGTGGAGTTTTTTTTGTTTTTTGTTTTCGTGAGCAATATAAAGATCAAATTCTGGAATGAAAATCACATGAGTGAATTATTCTAAGGAGCATACTATCGACTCATCAAGCAAGGGTGGCTTTTGTGGTTGCAAGTGACTATCCAATAGTCTATCGCAAAGAGAAGGAACGAGTTGAATGATTGTGAACCATTTATTATTAAGCTGAGTCACAGGCACAAAGGAGAAGTCACAATACTTCATGGAATAATAATATTGATCGAAATTAAATAAAGGATTGTATTCTTGCAGATGGTGGTGGTGTTATTGTGGAAGGATCTATTCGCTTCCAGTACCTGTAGCTATTCGGATTTGTTGAATAGCAAGTAAGCTGAGGTAGCAATAGGAGAGTGGTGGAAAATTCAGTGGAATGAGGAGCTCTATTTTTGGTTCTCTGAAGCATAGATGCATGAAGGCAGTTGGTAACTTGGTACAGTAGACAATTTGACAGTTGATAGGAGCAGCTTGAAAAGTGGACAGTGACAGAGAAGAGGACAGTAGACAGTGAGCTTTAATTGATGCTTGGGGTTTTAATCTTCATAAATGACCTTCGTTGAATTCTGAGTTTGGTGAAGATTCGGGTGGCAACAGCATACTCCTTGACAGTCCAAGCTTGCAAAGGAACACACAGTCCCGAGGTCATTTATAGTTTGACAGCCAGTGCTCCTTCTTTCCTCCACAGTCCCGAGCTGACTGTGTGCAAGCTTTATACACAGTCCAACTGGTGAATCACATGTGTTTAGGGCACTTACATAGTCAAGGTTAAAACAGTCTGAGCAGATAGATACAAGCTTTGACATTTCCAGTTACACTTACAGTGATAAAGGTATGTATGATCAGATATTTTGTGTGCCCTATAAAGCTTATACAGTAAGATGTTGCATACACTAGTTTAGTGTGAAATATGATCTATACACTCCATTGTGATGTGCATACAAGAAACCATGAATACAATGACGATGATTATGCACAGTAAGTGTGAAGTAAATACTTTGTGATCTTATGATGATAAACATCCATGTTGATGTTGGACTCTCGTACCCTATGATGAACACAATGATGACGATTATTTATAATGAGGTATAATTTGATGATGTTGTATGCCATAAGACGATGCTTAAAGATATGATGATGAAGATGATGATGTATTCAGAAGTATACAGTACAGTGTGTACAGTATGGTGATCTAGATCAAATCCTTGAAAGGAGTATGTACAAGTGATACAGTAACATGATACAGAGACATGTTTGAAGAAGAGTAAGGTCTTCTACAATAGATCAATACAGCCCAGACCATGCAGAGTTGCAGCAGTAAAGATTGATGAGCAGTAAAGAGGATGAGCATCAGAGATTGAACAAGATTGAAGATTGAAGGATCACAGTCCATAATGCTAAAGAGATATGTTTAACTTGACATGATCAGTGATATGCTGAACATGCTCAATGATATGTTCAGTACACAGCACTAGATCTATTGAATGGACAAGCAAGACATGACCAGTGACAAAGTGTTAATGAACAGAGAAGATTGAAAAGTGTGTTGCAGCAATGTTGACGAGAGTGATGATCAGATGATCAGCGGTACTGACCAACAGCAGAACAGATTGAAGAGACAATTGATGTTGATGTGATTAATAAGTTGATGTGACAGTGAGCTTTAATTGTAAAAGCAATCTTGTCTTGCTTTTGAGGTTAGGATACCTCAAACTCTTCTTAGCAGGGTCTAAGAAAACCAGGCAAGGTCCTGGATGCAGAGTAGGTGCTCTTCATATCAGTGGGGGATGTTGTAGCCGGACCAAAACTAATATAAAAAGATTACGAAATTATATGGTGTTGTGTTCTTTTGTGTTATGGTTCTTGATGATTCAAATGCTATGCTATGTGAATGATGAAGTTTATAAAATGATTATGAGATTTGGTAGAATAATGGAATGATGAATTGGTAGTTAATTGTGACAAGTTAAGAAAAGTTGTAAAATTGGCTTTACACTGATTCACCCCCCCTCTCAGTGTCTAACATCTCCTCGAGAAGTCGGCCCTGGTAAGTTATTGTCAAGTCAGGAATTAGTATAAATAGAGAGTGAGCCTCTCTATTTATCACAAAGTCACTCACACTCAGTTGTAGCGCATAAGTGAGAGAGAAGAAGCTGGGATAAGAGAGAGAACAACTGTTGGAGATCATCTTACTATCTTTGGGTTTTACTTCTGCCATTGGTGCTTATTCTATCTCTGAAGAAGTTGCGGGGTTTTCTCCTTTATGGTTTCCCCGAGGAAAATCTTTGTGTCCATTGTCTCTTGTGATTAATTGTTGTGCATGTTATTCTCTCAGATAAGATCCTAAGATAACTCTGTCTAATTGATAAAAATCTAACATGGTATCAGAGCTAACCTGAGAAGAAGACACTATGCAGCGGCGGAAGCTTGGGCTTCTTACTTTTTGGGTCTCTCTCCAAAATCCATCAGCAAAAGGAAGCTAGGCTAAACCTCCATTGAAGTGCGCATCTTTCTGTCGAAGCAGAATCTGATTTCGAGCATTTTCAGTTTTTGACCTACCACTACATCGGGAAATTAGGGCTTTTCACTAAAGAGGAATTTTTGAGTGAGCCCAAGCCAGGATTGCTCTCCTCCTCAAAATCGAAGTTTAGAGACAAGAATCAAAGTTTTTGGTTGGGTAGAACTCCAGGAAAGTGAAACCCTAATCTGCCCTGGAAGCAGAAAACCAGCACTGCAGAAGATCAGCTCCAGATCCAGTTTTCAGCTTCTCTAATTGGTAAGATCTAAATCCTTTGTATTTCCATTTGAGGTTCTCAGTTAAGATGTCTCATCACACCAAGCTTGATGAAAAGCTTGAGGGAGCTGATAACTTTCAAGCCTGGAAGTATAGGATCTCCCTGGTCCTGGAAGAAAATGAGTTGGACTCTTACATTAGTGAAGAGGTTCCAGTTCCAAAGGGAGATGAGGCTAAGGCCTTTTACACAAAAGGAAATTGGTCATGGCTAAGAGGATTATTGTTGATTCAATCAAGGATCACCTCATACCACAGGTGTCATCCCTAAAGACACCTAAAGAGATGTTTGATGCCCTAACCAAGCTATTTGAAGGGAAGAACATTAATCGAAAGATGACTTTGAGGAACCAGTTGAAGAATGTAAAGATCCAAAATGAAGAGACCATACAGTGATACTTCACAAGGGTCTCTCAAATCAAGGAACAAATTGAAGCAGTGGATGAAGAAGTAGAGAAAGCAGAAATTGTGATGACCACCTTGAATGGTCTCCCTAGATCATGGGATTCTTTCATCCAAGGAATATGTGCCAGAAAGAAGCCAATCAAGTTTAGTAGGCTGTGGGAAGAATGCTCACAAGAAGAAGCTCGAATAGTAGCTCGAGAAGAAAAGATGGGAAATGAAGATCAAGCTCTCATAGTACACTCCAAGAAAAGCAGAAGAGACAATCATCATCACCAAGGTAAGCATTCTCACCAGAAGGATAACTCTGTAAGATCAAGCAAGGATCTATCCAAACTCAGATGCTATACATGTGATGAAAGAGGACACTTTGCTAGAAATTGTCCTATGAATAAGAATGGTTCTAAAAAGAAGAACCATAAAAGAAGACATCATGCTCACATTGCAGAGGATGATAATCCTCCCAGGAAGAGAGTCAAACAAGAAAGTGAAGACTCTTCAAGTGATGAAGAATATGTCATGATCTCTGCTCTCACGAGAACTGTCATACATGGAAGCAAATATTGGCTTATTGACAGTGGGGCTTCCAAGCACATGACGGGATTCAAGGAATCTTTTGTGAAACTATCCGAACATAATTCACCCCACAAGGTAAAACTTGGGGATGACTACCAATATCCCATAAAAGATAGTGGTGAATCCTCCACTCTGGGAAGTCTATGAAGATGAAGGATGTCTTGTTTGTATCAGGACTAAAGAAGAATCTTCTCTCCATCTTGGCATTAAATGGAGAATGCATGAGGGTTGCATTTATAGATGGTCAAGTCCTCATGTGGACAAAAGGAAAGACTATTGATGATGCAGTAGTAATTGGAGAGCAAGAGGAAGGACTATACAAATTGAAGGGCCAACCAAAACAAGCCTTGGTCCATGACTCAGTAGAGCCAAATGAACTTTGGCATAGAAGGCTTGCACATGTGCACTACAGAGCACTACCACTTGCAAGAAAAGCTATTGAAGAACTTCCAAAAATGCAGGCAAAACATGAAGGAATTTGCAAAGGATGTGCGAAAAGAAAGAACACAAAGAAGACATTTCCAAGTAGCAAAAACAAGGCAAAAGGAATCTTGGAAATCATTCACTCCGATGTATGAGGTTCGATGTCATCCAGCTCATTAAGCAGGTATGTATACTATGCTTCTTTCATTGATGATTTTTCTATGAAGACATGGATATACTTAATGAAAAACAAGGATGAAGTATTCAGCAAGTTCAAAGAATTCAAAGCCTTGATTGAGAATCATACAAAAAAGAAAATCAAGACCTTTCGATCAGACAATGGCAGAGAATTCACATCAAATGAATTCAAAGAATTATGCAAAGATTCAGGGATTAAAATGGAGTTAACCACTCCATACAATCCACAATATAATGGGTTGTAGAAAAGAAGAATAGAACAATTATGGAAGCTGCAAGGGCAATGCTTCATGATCAAGATCTTCCTATGCATCTATGGACAAAAGCTGCTAGAACAACTGTGTATGTACACAACCATACTCCGCATAAAGTACTCAAGAACAAGACACCTGAAAAAGTCTTCTCCAGCAGGAAACCAGAAGTCAATCATCTCAGAATATTTGGCTGTCCAGTGTACATACACATTCCGAAAGAAAAGAGGACAAAGTTAGATCCTTCAAGAAAGAAGGGTATATTTGTGCGATATAGTGAAAGCTCGAAGGCTTACAGAATATACTTCCCAGGATTCAAGAAGATCGACATCAACAGGGACGTAACATTTGATGAAGATTCAGCCTACAACAAATCCAGAAAGAGACCTGCTGAAGACCCTGAAGAAACAGAAATACCCAGAATACAAGATACAACTATGAATGATGCAACTGAAGGAGAAAATCGAGAAATAGAAGAATCTTAGGAAGCTATAGATCCACCACAAGAAAAGAACCCTCACAAGAGGAAACATGCATGGGTATGAGAGGCTATCAAAGGTGCAGAAAGATATGGGGCTCCAGAAGAAATACACAGAGAAAGGAAAAGAACTAGGTCCTGCTCCGACTATGTGGCCCTATTGTGTGACTTCATTGATAAAGAACCTTCCAACTATGAAGAAGCAGCAGAGAAGAAAGAATGGAAGAATGCTATGATCGAGGAGTACCAGTCGATCATGAAGAATGATGTCTGGGATATTGTCCCAAGACCAGAGGAGAAGTCTGTCGTGACTTCCAAGTGGATCTACAAGATCAAGCATGCTGCAGATGGTAGCATAGAGAAATATAAAGCAAGATTTGTGGCTCGTGGCTTCTCCCAGAAAGAAGATATAGATTATGAAGAGACTTTTGCACCTATAGCCAGATACACTTCCATCAGATCAGTACTTGCTCTGGCTGCAGTAATGAAATGGAAGATACACCAAATGGATGTCAGGAGTACTTTCTTGAATGGTGTAGTGGAAGAGGAAGTGTATGTGGAGAAGCCACTCGGTTTTGAGACACATGACAGGGAGACTCATGTGTAAATTGAAGAAAGCCCTGTACGATTTGAAACAGGCACCCAGGGCATGGTACGGCAGAATTGATGGCTTCCTATCTAGTTTGGGCTTTACCAAAAGTAAAGCAGATTCCAACCTTTACTACAAGGTTGAAGAAGGGAACCCAGTGATACTCCTACTGTATGTAGATGACCTGTTTGTAACAAGTGAAGATGGGTTGATTGCCGATACAAAGAGGAAGCTAGCTGTCGAGTTCGAGATGAAGTACTTGGGTATGATGCACTACTTTCTAGGCATGGAGGTGTGGCAGAATGCGGATGGAATCTCCCTAGGACAGAGAAGTATGCAGTAGAGATCCTAAAGAGGTTCGGGATGATGGACTGCAAGGCCATGACCACACCTATGGCATCGAACCTGAAGCTATTGAGTAATGCTTCATTAGAGTCGGTTGATGCTACGATGTATCGTCAGATGATTGGGTCCTTGACGTACCTGACGAATACGAGACCAGATATTTGCTTTGTTGTGAACACATTGAGTCAGTTCCTGATAGATGCTAGACATGTTCACTTGATTGTTGCAAAGCATATTCTGAGGTACCTAAAGGGTACAGTTGATTATGGGCTCAAGTATGAGACGAATCAGAAGATTAACCTGGAGGGTTATGTTGATTCAGATTAGGCAGGCAGTGCTATTGATAGGAAGAGCACTTCGAGGTGCTACTTTAGTATGGGATCAGGTGTGATCTCTTGGTTTAGCAAGAAGCAATATTGCGTGACACTGAGTACAGCTGAAGTAGAGTATGTCGCAGCTTGTTCAGCTAGTTGTAAGGCAGTGTGGCTAAGAAAGCTACTGTCTTATTTGTTTAATCTCTGGTTGGATGCTACTTGTATATATTGTAACAACCAAAGCTGTGTGAAGTTGTCGGAGAACCTGGTGTTCCATGACAACTCGAAGCTTATCGAGATCAAATATCACTATATCAAGGATATGGTGCAGAGAGGAGCAGTGAAGCTACAGTATGTTGCGACGGACAAACAGATAGTTGATGTGTTGACCAAGCCATTAGCCAGAGTGAAGTTTGAGTACTTCATGGAGAAGCTTGGTGTTCTCCAGATCGAGGTTCTCTCCAAAGGGATGTGATGAGTCCGTGAGCCCTTCTGACATGGATGTAAGATTGGTTCCTCCCATGGTCAAATGTAAGTGCAGAGCCCTTCTGACATGAATGTTGGATTGGTTCCTCTCATGGTCAGATGTAAGCGCAGAGCCCTTCTGACATGAATGTTGGATTGGTTCTTCTAATGGTCAGATGTGAGTGTTGGGCCTTTTTGACATCGTCGTAGGATGTGTTCCTCCCATGGTCAGATGTGAGTGTTGGGCGTGCCTTTCTAACATGTATGTTGGATGTGTTCCTCGCATGGTCAGATGTAAGTGTTGGGTGTGCCTTTCTGACATGTATGTTGGACGTGTTCCTCGCATGGTCAGATATAAGTTTTGGGCGGGCCTTTCTGACAAGGATGTGAGATGTGTTCCTCCCATGGTCAGATATAAGTGTTGAAGAAGATGAAGACCTACATGAAGGCTAGGCCTACAACCAGCATGAAAAAAGGCTGGCTCTGTAGAACTTCCTATGACGAGAAGAATTGAGAGATAGCACCAGTTGATCAAGATAGCGGAAGCAGTGATGATGATCCAGTGATGATCCAGCTTTGATGAAGACTTGTGCTGATGTATTGTGTCAAGAGAATACCTTCCTAGTTAAGAGGGAGTGTTGATGTATTTGTAACTTCGGAATGTATTCACTTGTATATTTTATGTATTGTACCCCGATGTTCCTATCGTGAAGTATTTGTAATGTAATTGAGTCATGTCATACCCCGATGTTCCTATCGAGAGAATCAATAATGTAAACAAGTCATGTAAAGTCATAGAGGGTAACCCTCCTGATTGTTCAAGGGCTAAAGTCCCCACAGTTTCAGGGCACCAGGGTTATTAGACTCTCCTGGAGAAGTTGGCCCTGGTAAGTTATTGTCAAGTCGGGAATTAGTATAAATAGAGAGTGAGCCTCTCTAATTATCACACAGTCACTCACACTCAGTTGTAGCGCATAAGTGAGAGAGAAGAAGCTGGGATAAGAAAGAGAACAGTTGTTGGAGATCATCTTACTGTCTTTGGGTTTTACTGCTGCCATTGGTGTTTATTCTATCTCTGAGAAAGTTGCGGGGTTTTCTTCTTTATGGTTTCCCCGAGGAAAATCTTTGTGTCCATTGTCTCTTGTGATTGATTGATGTGCATGTTATTCTCTCAGATAAGATCCTAAGATAATACTGTCTAATTAAAAAAAATCTAACAAAGTTGGGGCCAAATACCACAATAATAGTGAACCATACCCACATGTGTGGCTCCACAAATATACAACTATAAGTCAACAACAATGTAAGTTCATGTTTGGTATAACAAATCTCTTTGACGAAGTAGAGTGATGCACATGGTACACGTTAGAGATGTTTGTGAGGTGGTTTTCTGCAACTCTTGTTTTTTACAATGATGCTATATACCTCAAAATATTGCATAAATATACGCTAAACCTAGATGAAAATACATTATTTCTCAAAGTTTACAAACAAATGAATCAAGCCAACATAATCAAAGATGCCATCAAGAAATATGTCATCATGGTTGTCATGCAATGCAACAACCACTGATGTGCAAAGATATATGTGAGCAACATATTTGAGAAATATTATACCCATTTCTCATATAGCATAGCCCTTTAAATGGGTTTATAGTAGGGAAAAGAAATAGGGCAAATAATATAAGATCACACTGTGTTCCACGAATTGAAGAAGCTTTGTGAAGCACCACTACAAGCCTCCCCAATCTCCAAATGCCTTTCAAGATTGAAAGGCATGTATTACACTTTAGAGCAATGCTTATGTAGGATAGGAAACCAATAGCTTTCCGTTCCAAGTCATCCATAAGAACGATGCTTATGTAGGAGAGAAAACCAATAGCTTTCCATTCTGAGTCATCCATGGGAGCAATACTCAATTGTGTGACATATCGCAAGTATATGCATTGGTGCAGAAGGTGAAGAAACTATAATCCATAAAGATCATAAGCCCTTCCAATATTTGCAAATTGAAATGAAATTGTAGTAGGAATTTCAAATGAGTTTTCTATGGTTAAATTAATCTGTTGATCAAGTACAATGGCATAACTAATAAAGTGGCTAATTTATTATCTCACCCTCCAACACAAAAAATTAATGCTACAAGTGGAATCATGCCATTGGAAGCGATTACTTGTGAAGAGGTTTGTACATAATATGGTAGTGGCATTGACATCAAAGAAGTGCGTTCACTTTAGTATAGAGAAAAATTATGGAATATTGTGTATTCCATAGGGAAGCATCCAAACTCACCTTATCATAAAAGCACACACCTCATAAGGATATATCATGTGTTTAGAATGCATATTGGTGAAGATATATAAGCATTGAAAAAAAGTATTAGATATTCAAGCTTTGAATAAGAGTGTAGTAATAAGAAATATTATAATTTATAAAGCTTTGAATTCCATCAAGAGAGAGTAGTTTTCCTTCATAGGTAATAGCTTTTATTCATGTGTGGTTAGCTTTGGACCCAAGCTCTTGGGAGAATTCTCAACAAGATTGGATTTTGACATTTGTCTTGAAAAATGAGTGCTCTATAAGATTAGCAGCAACAAGGAAAGTCTTCCTGCATGCAAATGTCCCTTACATGCAGAAGACTCTAAAATAAGAAACCAATTGTATTTAATTATTTTTCTCAAGTTTACTTTGGAAAATAATTAAAGTGATATAATTAATTATTGACTTTAAGTGAAATTGAAATTAGGTTTTTCACTCTACCTAAAGTTATATAAGAGAGGTCAATTGGTTGAGAGGACACACACACTTGTATTCCGACAAAAAGAGGATACAAATAGGGAGAAAGTCAGACAGAAGATTTAGCTGGGAAGATGGAGAATCGAGAAGCAGGTTCACCAAGCGGACAGAACCCACACAGGTCGAAGGGCAGGAGCTGCAGAGGAAGGTCGTACGGATTCCGTACAGCTACCGTACGAATTCCGTACAACAGTCGTACGGCTGTATGGATCCACACGTGTGAGGTCGTACAATCGGGTTGTACACTCTTGCAGGAGGGTACTAAGGTTTAGCTAGGGGTTTGTCCAGTGATTCTGTCGTGCAACTGCATTCGCCAAGTTTGGGTGAATTTGCAGTGATTGTAACATTCCATATTTTCTCATAATAAAATCTATATCTGACTGTTGCACCGGTTTTCCTATCTTGGGTTTTTCCGGAGGTTTCCATACCCAAAATAATAGTGTCAATATTGTGATGTAATGTTGTGATTTATTTCTCAATGTTATATTTCGCTGCATGCTATAAAAGCTATCCATGTGTGGTTATCAATAGAAATCTTGCATGCACTGTTAGCCCTAGTTTGAATATTAAAGGAAAATTTACATGGTATCAGAGCTCTAGTGAGCTAAAGCTGCGAGATTTGCAGCAAGAGTGATACATCAGGGGCAGATCTATTGAAGACACAAACCTAGATTGCAGATCTAGGGTTTGACAGGTACACTTAAGTATGGTTGCGCAGTGATACATCAGGGGCAGACCTATTGAAGACACAAACCTAGATTGCAGATCTAGGGTTTGACAGGTACACTTAAGTATGGTTGCGCAGTTGAAAGTTGAAGATAGACTCCAAGGGGCTCAAAACTTTCATACATGGAAAGAAAGGATCACAAAGATCCTGGACGTCAGTGGTGCAGAGGAGCACATCGGCTCCACAAAAGTTGCACCCACGGATCAGGCAGATCTGATAGCTTGGAAGAAGATTGATTCCAGAGCCATGTTGATTATCATGGATGGAGTGAAGGACCATATAGACCCTCACCTTTCTGGTAAGAAGACCGCAGCAAATATGTGGACGGTTTTGAAGAGTTTGTACCAAAGCAAGAACGAGAACCAGAAGATGGGAGCTGCAAGAGAGAATGCGCAGCACCAAGATGGGCCAAGGGTAAAGGAGTGGTGCCTTATCTCACAAGGCTCACATAGATCAGGGATGAGTTTGGAGTTGTTGGCTCTAAGACAATGGATGAGGAGCTAGTTAGGATAGCCCTCAATGGCTTCTCTAAGCCATGGGACACCTTTGTCAAGGGTGTTGTGGCTAGGGAGAAGCTCCCCGATTGGCAGAGACTATGGGATGACTTTGTGCAGGAGGAGACCTGCATGGGTCACAGATCAGGCTCATCCAATAGTGCCCCACAGATTGTGGATGAGGCTCTAGCCCTTACAATAAAGAGCAAGGGTTAGGCAAAGAAGGAGGAGGATGGTAAAAAGAACCTTGACGTTTCAAATGTCAAGTGTTTTATCTGCCACAAGCAGGGACACTTTGCCTCCCAGTGCTGAGACAAGAAGAAGAAAAGTAACACTCAAATGGTTGGATCTACAGAAGTGGATGAGTTCAGCAGGAACTTCGATGAAGAGTTTTGTCTGATAGCTTGCACGGCAAGCACCACAAGGTGTAGTATATGGTATATCGACAATGGAGCATCTAGTCACATGACTAGATAGAAGAGATTCTTCAGAGATTTGCAGGAGGGTGGAACAAAGATCCACATTGAGTTGGGTGACGATGTGCGGTATCAAGAGCAGGGAGTTGGCACTATTTCATTTCAAAGAGAGTATGGCAAACCCGTCAGTTTTGTCGACATGTTATATGTTCCGAGGTTGACCAAGAATCTCATATCAATCTCCACTCTGGAGGACAAAGGATTTCAGTTAAAATTCCAAGACCATAGAGTGTATATATCCAGCCCAAGGGGTTAGATCGAAGCTTGGATCAGGTGATTGGCATCAAGAACGAAAAAGTGTATAGATTACACTTTGAGCCTGCAAAGACTCTAGTCAACAACAACAGCAGTCGGGATGAGTTGTGGCATAGGAGGATGGCACACTTGCACCATGGAGCACTGAGGCACTTGAGACGAACTGTCATTGGAGTTCCTCAGGTACAGAAGGAGAAGCATAACCATTGCAAGGGTTGTGCTTTGGGGAAGAACATCAAAAACCTTTCCCACAAAGTGAGCACAAGTCTAAGGAGCCATTGGACTTAATGTATTCTAATGTATGCAGACCTATGAGTGTCCATTCGTTCAGTGGTTTACAGTTACTACGTAACCTTCATTGATGACTATTCCAGGAAGACTTGGATCTATTTCCTGAAGGTCAAGTCAGAGGTCTTTGATATGTTCTAAGAGTTCAAGACTCTCATGGAGAACCAAACAGGAAAGAAGATTCGGGTGTTGAGAACAAACAATGGGGTTGAGTACACCTCCAATGAGTTCATGGAGTATTGTTCGATAGAGGGGATCAAGAAGGAGCACACTATGCCCCATACTCCACAGCATAATGGAGTTGCAGAGCAGAAGAACAAGATTAAGGTAGGAGTAGCCAAGGCCATGCTATTTGATCAGGGATTGCCACTATTCCTTTAGGTCGAGGCATACAGAACTGTAATGTACATTCAAAACAGGTGTCCCCACACAGCTTTGAGGAGGAAGACACCAGAGGAGGTCTTCACAGGCACTCAGCCAGATGTGAGTCACATTCGCATATTCGGCAATGTCTGCTATTATCATGTCCATGCTAACAATAGGAAGACGTTGGACCCTTCTGGAGAGAAGGAGTTACTTGTTGAATATAGCAAGACTTCAAAGGCATATAGAGTTTACATTCCTGCTCGCAAGAGGATCATTGTAAACAAGGATGTCCAGTTCGATGAGGACAGGGCCATGCGAAGATCTATGGACTTACCATCAAAGCAACAGCCAACACAGGATTCGGGGGTCAAGTTGGAGGAGCCAGATGTATAGGTACAGGTACAGACACAAGGCATAGGCTCTGGTAATCAGAGGGAGTCAGGTGTGCAGGATCCTCCTATCTTTGAAGGAGAGGATGAACTGCAATAGGAGACGGACATCCAGTAGCCGCAGCAGGTAGACACTAGGCCAAGCCCTAAGTGATTCAGGTCTACAGTACAAAATTCCAGGCAGGTTGATCTTCCACGGAGATCTTTCAAACGGGGTGTACCACCATAGAGACTCAGTTATATAGCACTAATGACAAAGTTGATTGACTCTAAACCTTCCAGTTTTGAGGAGGTTGTATAACATGGTGTGTGGCAGGAGGCCATGGTTGAGGAGCATGACTCAATCATGAAGAACCAGGTATGGGAGGTTGTGCCAAGACCTAGAGGCAAGAAGATGGTGGGATCCAGGTGGATCTACAAGGTGAAGCATGCAACAGATGAAAGCGTGGAGAAGTACAAGGCGCGCTTCGTGGCTAAGGGGTTTTCACAAAACGAGGGTATTGACTATGAGGAGACGTTCGCCCCAGTAGGTAGATATCCTTCCATTCGGACCATTATCTCTTTAGTAGCAGAGATGGGTTAACAACTCCATTAGATGGAAGTCAAGACTACCTTCCCTCAACGAAGTGATAGAGGACGTATATATTGAGCAGCCAAAGGGGTTTGATGTGGAGAACAAGGAGACGCATGAATGCAAACTGCATAGAGCTCTTTATGGGCTCAAGCAAGCACCTTGAACATGGTACTCGAGGATAGACATCTATCTACGAGAGATGGGATTTCAGCGAAGCAAAGCTGCCTACAACATGTGCTTCTTGACAGGTGAGGTGCCTCTCATACTGGTCCTATATGTGGATGATCTCTTTCTTTCAAGAGATGAGAGGTTGATTAGAGACTGCAAGTCCAACCTTGCAGTGGAGTTTGAGATGAAAGACCTTGGGTTGAAACATTACTTTTTGGGCTTGGAGGTTTGGTAGAGAGATGGATGCTTCTTCATTGGACAAGGGAAGTATGCAGTAGAGATCTTGAAGAGATTCGAGATGGAGGACTGCAACCCTAGAGCCATACCTCTAGTTTCCAACTAGAGGAAGATTAATGCATCAAGGTCAAATAGATTTGACCCTACCTTGTATCGTCAGCTTATCGAATCACTTATGTATCTGGTCAACACATGGCCAGACATCAAAGTGATCTAATTAATTATTGACTTTAAGTGAAAGTGAAATTAGGTTTTTCACTTTACCTAAAGTTATATAAGAGAGGTTAATTGGTTGAGAGGACACACACACTTGTACTTCAACAGAAACATGATACAAACAGGGAGAAAGTCAGACAGAAGATTTCGCTAGGAAGACAAAGGATCGAGAAGCAGGTTCACAAAGCGGACAGAACCCACACAAGTCAACGGGCAGGAGCTGCAAAGGGAGGTCGTACTATTCCCTACAAATTCCGTACAGCTACCATACAAATTCCGTACAGCAGTCGTACGATCATATGGATCCATACGTGTGAGGCCGTACAGCTGGGCCGCTCTTGCAGGAGGGTGTTGAGGTTTAGCTGGGGGTTTGTCCAGTGATTCTACCATTCAGCTGCATTCACTTGGTTTGGGTGAATTTGCAATGATTGTAACGTTCCATATTTTCTCATAATAAATTCTATATATGACTATTGCACTGGTTTTCCCATCTTGGGTTTTTCTAAGGGTTTCCATACCCAAAATAATAGTGTCAATATTATGATGTGATGTCGTGATTTATTTCTCAGTTTTATATTCCGCTGCATACTGTAAAAAATATTCGTGTGTGGTTGTCAGTAGAGATCTTGCATCAACTGTTAGCCCTAGTTTGAATATTAAAAGAAAATTTACATGATCTTACCAAGAAGACATAAGCCATGGTTGTGCCCCTACCATTAATTTCTAAAGCATTAAAATAATGTAGCATATTAGTTTTCTTTTATAAGTAATCACTTTTAATCATATGGGAGAGCTTTGAAGTGCCTGTGTTACTTGGGAGCAAAAGCAAAAGCGAAAACCGGAATTTTCAAAAGCTTTTGGTTTGGAAGCGTTTCATATATATATATATATATATATATATATATATATGTGTGTGTGTGTGTGTGTGTGTCAACAAATGCATGTAGAATGTTGAATTACTAATGGAAAGCCTAAAAACATGAAATAAACAATAATACCATATAACATCATTCATCATCAATCATCTAGTAGTGAATTCGTCAACCATAGGTCCAGTGGGCAACTAAGTGCCCACACCCCATCCCTCCTATGGAGATTTGCACTTGTTTTTTCATGACATGAATTTTTCTAACCTTTTTTGCTTTATTTTGCAACACAATCACATGCTCCACCTCAAACAGGTTGTATAGTTTCTAAAGTAGTTTCAAAGTTTAACTTTATGCTTCTCCCTTATTTAAGTAAAGTAATTGTAATAAACATCCACCATTTCGTGTATACTCTTGCCCATCACAAGTTTGCCCTGAGCTTTGTGACAACCAAAATAAAATCAACCCTCGTAACATAACGAAAAATCCGACGTTTTCAGGCTTCACTATTGTGGGCAAATTTTGTGAAGGAAGAAGGAACAACTAGAAAGTGATCACAGGGCCCCGTCAGGTTGCACCCTTGTTGGTGTAGTGTTGGACACACCCTCATGACTCCATCTAGCCCACACGTCCTTGTGTGAAGCCACATTAGTTGAAATCCGGACATATTCCCAAATACTTTTGGGTGTATCGAGAATCCCCTTTTCTTTTTAATCCATTTCATCCATAATAACTAAAATTGACCAAGATACACTTGCACAACATTTCCCTTTACAACATTATTTGACTCCACGAAACTGGTCTACAGTCTTTACATTCTGCTTAAATTAATCAATGTGTTGTAAATGCTTTAAATTTCATATGTTGTCGAAGTTATCTAAATCATTGCAAAATTTGACTCGGTATTTCATTTCAAACTCCTAGACTAAATTCATCTTTTGTTTCTTAGCTTAATAGCCTTAGATTCTTTTATACAGACCACCCCAATTGGCTTCGCTTGGCCTAGACGAAGCAGTTGATTGTTGAGTGACAATATCTCAACTCAAGACTTGCCCCCAAGGACGCACCCAGTGGCTTGAAGATTTCTGCCATGCTAATTCCCCCAAGGTGGATGAATGACGACAACAAGGTCCATCAATGATTTATTGTGCGCCTGGTTTTTTCTCTCGTCTAATATCATCTAATTGGAGCCAAAAAACAATTCCCATGAATCCAAAAAGGGACAGAGGGAAAACTTTAACTTCAAAATGTTTTCCTTTTCCATATTGTTGAACCACTCTATGCCAAAATTACTCCGATCAACTAATGCAAAATGTGGAAAGAAGAATTGAAGTTCATATCCAAAAATATTTAACTTCATCATTCTTATTATCAATCTCCTCTTGAGGCTAAATCATCTAAAAAACTTTTACTCATTTGGAAGTTGTAAATGATTAAAAATCTTCCCTCCACATTCTTATTTGCAATTCTACAATTTTGCTTATTGAGTCACTCACCTAAAATGCTACTTCGAATGTTAAAAGAAAAAAAGGGTACCATTTTTTCTACGTAGCTCTCTTGTAATTTAAAATATTTTTGTCATTCTGTAATAGTTGTTGAGCAGGTAATAAAGTTGCATTGTCCAAGGCAATCTTATAGAGATAGTTGGCTCTATTTGAGCCAGTTAATACGTATGGGTTTCACACTGTAGGTGGTAAACTGGATGATGGGATGTTTTACCACATTATCATTTGCAGTGTTGTTAAATGGTTCAGCCTCAAGGTCTTTTTACCCACCCAATCTAAGGGTCAAGCATGGGTGTCCACTATCCCCCCTGCTCTTCCTTAGTAGGAAGGTATCAATAGGTCTATACAAGAAGCCAAACAAGTTGGAGCCATGAAAGGGATTAAAATTAGCACACCTTTGTTTTTGACACCTCTTATTTGTAGATGGTGTTCTTTTGTTTTGTGATGGTTCTCTTAGGTATGCCACAAGACTAGAAGAGATACTGGATTTACAGTCATACTACTGGCATGGAAATTAACTTTGAAAAGTCTTGTATCTATTAACAGGCTAGAGGAAGCACATGAAAGATTGCTACTTTGAATTTCCCCCTTTCAATAAAAGACAACTATTAAGCAAGTTTAAAATATTTTGGATTCCGATTGAAGCCAAAGGATTGCAGTTGGGTACCCGAAAGGGGTGAGAAGAGGGGCATTCCCCACTTGGGACACGCGGCCAGAGGCAAGGACAGCCTCTAACACAAGGTTGAAGGACAAAGTAGATGGGCTAAATGACGATTTAAATTTGTGCAAGAAAACAAATCCAATGTAGACAAAGGTTTATGATGTCTATTCGATAGATGAACAAACCAAGATTCTCACCAACAATAATTCAATGCAGCGAGTGGAAGGTGTTATTGCTCTCATCGACATGGATGGGACAAGGTACGATGGTGGTGTTTCTAGATATAATTTCAGTTTGATGTGCATATCGAAGTCTTCTATTGTGGATCCACATGAGGTGAAGGATATCACCAACATAGATTCATCTTAAACCAGATCTATTAAGCATCGAGATGGATCCAATTTCTTGATGTGTAATTTTTTTTAAATTTTGAACACAAAAAAATTGACCCCTCTTGCTCAATAGAACCAAGCTTAACTTTTGATTTTTTATTTTATAGGCTGACATGGATTTTTTTAATTACTTTTCATGATTTTTTTAATTACTTTTCATGATTTTTTTAATTACTTCATATTTTCTGATAATATAACTTTACATTACATTACGTGACAACATCTCCCCTATATTGGGTTGTAGAGCACCTCACTTCTCTCGATACAATGACAATAATGGAGGAGTTGTTGAGGAGAGCAAAGGACGCCAGTTCTTTCCTCCACGTGCATTTTTTCTTTGGCACTGGAGTGACGACTTGGGAAGATTTAACACCCAAAAATCCACAAGCTTCCACAACCTGTTCATCAATTTTCGCAACTTATTCTGCAACTTCCACAGCTTTCAACAACTTGTTCCATGGCTTTCTGGAACTTATTCCATAACTTCCGCAACTTATTCTTTAGTTTTCGCAATTTATTCCACATCTACCAGAACTCCTGCAACTTTCAACAACTTTCACATCTTGTTACACTACTTCCGCAACCTGTTCTTTTGTCTCCACAATTTGTCTGTAGCTAACACAGCTTTTGCAGCTTTCCGCAACTTGTTCCACAAGTTCTGTCACTTATTCTACAACTTCCACAACCTATTCTTCAGATTCCACAAGTTTCCGCAGCTTCCCACAACTTCTTCCTGTTTGTTGTCAATTTTGTCATCATGGAACTATATGACTAGTACCTGGTTTCTTTGTCTAAGGGCATATCCAAAGATTTTCTTTGGCAAGTCTGTTAGCTTTATTAATGTTGAACAACTGTCATATAGCCTAGTTTCGTTCCTACGCAAGCTCAAGTTCTTTGTTGCTTGATAGGCCATGAAACTTATGGTTGGTCAATCTCTCTGTTATGGTTTAACCTGGCCAATTAGAAGTAGGTTAACGATGGCAAATTTTATAAATGATAGTTTGCTTTGTTAAAAGGAAGGATCAGAGTTGGTTCATAGAAAAAATTGATAAAAAAAAAAAATTGTGGTGTTTGTGGTGTAACAGATGGCGGCTCTCCTGTGGGGTAAAACTAACCATCGTAAAACCAATTATGGGAGATATACATTGGCCTTCACTGGCTTTTATATCTGCAGAGGTTTGGAGCAGATTTTGAAGAATTATTAAATGAAAAAACCAGGAATTCCTCTAGTAAAATGGGAAAACAAATCCAACACCACATGAAAGATGGGGGCTCAATACTATCCACTTGTTGGCAACGGTGTTTTAAAAGCTGGTCAACTCAAACTCAAATTCAACTGAGTTGACCAAGTTGATTCCCCTTGGTTATGAACCAATCCTTAAACCAGGTCAACTAACCGGTTTAACCAACCAAGTCAAGGTCAAACTCAAGCGGTTCAATACCAAACTAGTCAAACCAGGGGCTCAATACTATCCACTTGTTGTCAACGATGTTTTAAAAACTGGTCAACTCAGACTCAACCTCAACTGAGTTGACCAAGTTGATTCCTCTTGGTTATGAACCGATCCTTAAACTAGCTCAACTAACCAGTTTTACCAACCAAATCAAGGTCTGACTCAAGCGGTTCCAAACCAACCGAGTCCAACGATTACAAAAGCAAACATAACAACCCTTTTACTTAAATTTTGTATATATCATTAATTGTTTCAAGATGTTTAAGAGGGTTCCAACCTCATCAAACCTCATGATGAAAATAGAAATTCACATCCCATCCAAAATTCAACAAAGCTAGCAGTTTTAAGAATCCCAGTTAATTAAACTGCACCAAACCAAAGACAAGTCCAATAAACCATCAAAAGATGCTAAATGTCAACCTACTCTTCGAATACATGCCACCTACAAAACATGCTACCTACAAAAAGTAGACCTGTTAAAAAAATTACATGCAAGAGGATAGTGATATAGCTCATGCCGAGGATCCCATTTCCAACTGTGGTAATAGGTTTCATGAATGATCATGTTTATCAATGATATGCAGTAGGATAGAGTACCTTGTAGGCTTGTAGCACATTATGTTTTAGATTCTTTAGGCCATTAAAAGCTTTGTTGATTATACAGTTTGTTTCACATGTATCACACGGTGTAATTTTGAAGTATTCACCAATAAACTTTGATTGTTTGGAACCTTTAAAATAAATTATTCATTAAAATTTTAATATTTTATGCATTTTTTAGAAAACTGAGATCTTACCAGTCCGAGTCATGACCAAGTCTGAGTCCAAATTGAGTATTCACCAACAAATTTGATTGTTTGGAATCTTTAAAATAAATTTTTCATTAAAATTTTAACATTTTATGCATTTTTTAGGAAACTGAGATCTTACCAGTCCAAGTCATGACCAAGTCTGAGTCCAAATTGACCCTCGACAAATTCCGAGTCCAAGTTCTAGTTTTGAAACAATGGTTGGCAAAATAGAATCTCTATTGAACCATCAACAACTCTGGTGGATAGGATAAGAAACACATACAAGTCTGTTGACAATGTACCTATGTTTTGTAAAGCTTAACTTTGTCCTTTCAATCAGTACAGAACTGGCTACCCTGGAAGGAAGAAAATGGTAATAATCATATAATGTCATAGTGGGAATAGATCCATGGGTTGGTAGAGGGGTTTCTATATACTTCATACTCTAATATAGGAAGGAGTGCTGACCCAACTAGAACAAAACTGAATTGCTGTTGGGATTGAAAGGGGAAAGAGCTAATCAATGGAAGAGGATATGTGGATAAGTCAATTCAAAGTGTGGACTAAAAACCCTACAAGGGACGCCTACACTGCAAAGACCCTACACAAATAAGTTTGTTGCCAATGTTGACTGTATCTATGTTTTGGAAAACTTTAACTTTGTCCTTTCAACTAGTAGGAAATTGGCTAGCCTGGCCGTTAGAAAATGGTAATAATCATATAATGTCATAGTGGGGATACATCCATGTGTTGGTAGAGGGGTTTCTTTTATGCTGCATAATTTAATAGAGGACTTGGGTGCTGATATTTGTACCTTCACTCAGGTTGTGGACCCAGCTAGACCAAACATTTGGCAATAAGGATGGAAGACTGAATTGCTGTTAGAATTGGAAGGGGAAAGAACTGATCAATGGAGAGAATGTGGATCAGTTAAATCAGAATGCGGACTAAAAACCCTACAAGGGAGTGCCTACACCGCAAAGACCCTACAGAAATAAGTCTGTTGCCAATGTTGAATGTATCTATGTTTTGGAAAACTTTAACTTTGTCCTTTCAGCTTGTAGGAAATTGGCTAGCCTGGCCGTTAGAAAATGGTAATAATCATATAATGTCAGTGGGTATAGATCCATGTGGTGGTAGAGGGATTTCTTTTGTACTTCATAATCTAATAGAGGATGCTGGTATTTGTACCTTCACTCAGGCTGTGGAACCAGCTAGAACAAACATTTGGCAATAAGGATGGAAGACTAAATTGCTGTTGGAATTGGAAGGGGAATGAACTGATCAATGGAGAGAATGTGGATAAGTTAAATCAAATGTGGACTAAAAACCCTACAAGAGAGAACCTACACTGCAAAAACCCTACAAAGTTGTGTTTCAACAAAGAGACTCTATCTAGTATTGGAAATCACTAAACAACATAAGAGCCCCAGTAAAGACACAGACCTTTGATTAGTTCAGATGAACAAAAGTCTTACATGGGATGTGCTTCAGAAAAGTACAGTGTGCCACAGAAAAGTCCATTGTCAAAAGAACTGTGAATCAATTTATCACCTGTCAGTGAAGTGCACCTATGCAAGAGTAGCCTGGTCAGAAGTGGAGGATATCACAGGTTGTAAGAAGGTTTACCAGGTTGATTCTGTAGATGATTGCTTGAAGTTTTTGATTTACAAATAAGTGAATTAAAACCCTTTGTGGATTTAGCAATGGTAGTTTCTTAGGGCAGTCCAGAAATTCTGCTATTTTCAATGATAGGGAGATTCCCACCTTTCAATGCTCTATGCAGGTGAACTCAGTCTTTGAAGATCTTGAAAAAAAAACACAAATAAAATAGGTTTAAATAGATAAAACTAGGCCTCGTGGTTTTTTTATGTTGCCAGGCAGGGGAATCCAGTGCTGACCAGGGAAGATGATATCCTTTATCTCAGCAACACTGATTTTTTCAAATTAGAGCAGGTTTGGAATAGGACTCCAACAGTTAGGAAGAATTTTTGGTTTTGAAACTTCTCTTGAAACAGTTATGCAGAACTTTTGGTTTTGAAACTTCTTGAAATTGGCTGTTGGGCACAATATTTATCAACCTGCAGATTTTTGGAGACACTTTAATCATCATAAATTGGATGTGTGGATCTTCTAAAATGGACAGTTTAGCTCTGACTACAGAATTTGAACAAATATAGAGAATGAACAGTGATTTCATTTTAATCTATCCTACAAACATATTTATAGGGAGTTAAATACATTGCTGGTGTAGGTACTAAAGGCATAAAGAAACTACATGTGCTCTATTTCCAGTCCCTGTTCTGAAGTAAACCCTGTTCCATCTTGATTTTGTTGATGACCATAAAAGGTCAACTTTCATAATCTATGCAGTCAACTTTAAGGAGGCTGATTTTAATGAAGTAATCTGTTTTGAAACTCTTGAACAGTTTAGGGGAAGTCAAAGAGAGTGCTTCCATGCCTCAAGTGATACAAGTTTTTAAAATAAATAAACCTAAAGGATCTTCTCAATCACTATGGATAAATAGTATGTATTAGACAACATTTTATATGGATTAATTCCCTTTTTTTATGAATATACTTTCATTCTTTCATAAAAATGCAACTTGGTAGGGTTAAAGAAGACTAGATGGGCTTAATCCAGATTGTGTTTTTAAACTTGCAAGAAAAATGGAATTCATAGTTAGAACCTCAAAAATGAAAATATATATGGGCATAAGTCTAGAATATGCCTAGTTTAATTTCTCCAAGGCATGTTAAAAACAAATTATTAGTGTTGATGAGAAATTAATTACAAGTTTTGCTGCAAGTAGCCTGAGAACAATATAAAATTTAAATACAACAAATGTAAATTGCAAACTAAAGGCTGGCAAACTTAATAACAAACCCAAACAGGATTAATCAGGTATGGTTGGACTGTGAACTAAGTGAACAGATAAAGTATCATCAAGACAATGACAGCAAATAATTGAGAAGCTCTATAACATCCAAAATGAAGAGTAATCTTTCATGCAGTGCTTTACCTAATCTGGGAGCTAGAATACTTGTAACAGCAATACTATCGTATCTTTATTCCCTCTCTAATCAGTTTGAAGTAACGAGTTTCACAGAAGGGATTAGTCCAGTGCTTAAACTTTAAGTAAAGCCTCTTCCTAAAAAGCTCACTAATATCTTCAGTAATATCTTGAATGAAGAAAGAAACCCTGGGGTCTCATTGCTTCGTGCAATTAGAACTATACCATCCTCTCCAAATATCCATGTCGATAAAGCTACAAATATATAGAAACCCTGGGACCCCCTGAGGTCTCATTGCTTCGTGCAATTAGAACTCTACTCTCCTCTACAAAAATCCATGTCGATAAAGCTACGATTATATATCAATAAGCCAAGATTATCTTACTCAAAATTCGTTAGAAACAGGTCCTACTCTGGAAAATTACCATCCAAATCCTCTTAAAATCTGACTATAACTAAGCAAAATATTTTAAAGTAGGATACAATAAGACCTCGCAAGTTTGATTCAAATCACAGAGCTCTCGTGAAAGATAAGTCAGAGGGACTGTTAGGTACAAAATGATATCGGTTCGAAAGCACTGAAACGACTGCTATAAAAGCAGGACGCAAATAATAAACTATAAATCTAATCTAAATGGATTAGTCAATTGCTTAAACTTTAAGTAAAGCCTCTTCCAAAAAGCTCACTAATATCTTCAGTAATATCTTGAATGAAGAAGCAAGAAACCCTGGGGTCACATTGCTTTGTGCAAATAGAACTATACCTCCCTCTACAAAAACCCATGTCGATAAAGCTACAATTATATATCAATAAGCCAAGATTATCTTTATCAAAATTCCTTGGAAACGGGTCCTACTTTGAAAAATTAGCATCCAAATCCTCTTAAAATCTGACTATAACTAAGCAAAATATTTTAAAGTAGGATACGATAAGACCTCACAAATTTGATTCAAATTACAGAGCCGTCGTAAAAGATAAGTCAGAGAGACTGTTAGGCACAAAATGATATCAATTCGAAAGCACTAAAACGACTGCTATAAAAGCAGGATGCAAATGAAGAGTCCATCCGAGAGATGTGCGGAACGAATCTAGAATCTTGATACAAATGGTACAAGCATGTCATTGTCCGCTGGAACACATCCGAGAATGAATGGCGGAATCTCAACATACAAGTCTGTCTAGAGGAAGCACTCAAAGAGAAACTTGACTGACCAGGGACTGACTGCCGGTATGGGACCAGGGCTGGCAATGCCATGGTGTTTGCTAAAATGGAGATGGTCCTCCAGATCCACACATATCTGGGGTTGGAAACTAAATTGCTATCTTTCCACCTCTTGGTGCCCATAGTAGATGGAAGCACCATCAAAAAGGAAGTGATCCATTGAGTCGAAGCTGTTCCAAGATGTGGATGTCTATGAGAGCGGACACTAAGCTGGCGAGAAGAATAGGAAGAGCAACCATCCAATGGGACAGTGTTTCCATGAAGTGCTCGGCGTAAAAGTTTGATTTAAAGAACCCTTGACAGAGATTTCAATCCTGAAGATACTCGGCACATTAAATGTGTATTTGAATACACCAAATAATTATCCATTCAAACCGCAAAGAGTTGCATACCGAGAAAAAAAATATATTCGGGAAATAAAGTATGCACGTCAAAAGTACCCATAACAGTTCCGGAGATTTACACAAATGTACAGAGCAGAATCTTGACAGTTAACATACCTTGAATACAGTCAATTAAAATATCAACTCAGGCGGAATCCATCTCGGCGAGCGGAAACAACAGGTATGTGCAGTATGGGCCTTAGGCATGGGAGGCGTTGGAAAGGATCAGAGAAAATCGAAGACCCTCGGAAAAAATCATGACCAAGCCTTTCCAAATCCTCCAACACCTAGAGACCAGACGTCGCAAGATAACCCGCGACAACGCTTAAAGCTTGCTGCTCCTCTGCTCTTCTACGATGGCTAGAAAAAAGCTTGGAGATATATATGATCATAGAAACCCTAACGCTAACCGCTGCCTTTAATTCAATGAAATCATAGGATTGTCAGTATGCAAATTTTCAAAGTGAGAAGACATCTTATAATTTTCTGGAGAACACTGTGTAGAGTTCAGAAACTTGCCGAGTGTTCTCCAGAAAATTCTAATAAAAATACCGATTATGAATAGGAAAAGTCTTTTATTGCATTCGCTGTGTACGAGACGACGTCGCAAGATAACCCACGACAACGCTTAAAGCTTGCTGCGCCTCTGTCATGGCAAGAAAGAAGCTTGAAGAGATATATGATCATAGAAACCCTAACCCTAATCGCTGCCTTTACCTCCAATAAATCTTTGGATTGTCAAAAATAGCGATTATGAATAGGCAGAGTCTCTAATTGCATTTTATGCGCACGAGACGATGGTTTATTAAGAAAACTTGGTTACAACTTTTCTTGAATTCTAAATTGAAAAGAGGAATAGCTGCAAATTGCAATGAAGTAACCATAACCCTAATCAGATGGACTTCCGAATGGTGGCAATTTATTGATGGTTTATCCCGCGGGAAAGAGGGGGATTTTCCGAGGATTGTGACTTTGTTATTTGGATGCATAATAATTCTAAGAATGGGGAAGTCTCTACTAGTCTTGTTCGTATGATTTCATTGTTACTTCTCATTTATCAAAATCGCAAGTATGGCTACACTCACAACTCGGGTCCTGGAAAATAACACTCAAAATCAAATGCTTCCTTTGGCTGAGTCTGGAAAATCGAATTTCTACTTGAGATACATTGTTAAAAAAGGGTTGGAATGGACCCAACAGATGTTGTTTATGTAACTTAAATGAGGAGAATGTGAATCATCTCTTTGTTTCTTGCTCCTTGCGTGGGTTGTAAGATATCTTCTTTGTAAAAGAAATAATATGACTTTTCCTTGGACCACTCCTTCACTAGAAGCGAACCTCACTAACTAGTATAAGCAAAGAAGCGTTTTCTATTATCTGCATGTTTTTATATTTGGAATATTTGGCTATGTCGCAATCGTTGCATCTTTGAAGACAATCGACAGGAGTTGGGCCCCCTGTGCTTCAAAATCATGGATCAGGCTATTTCTTACCTAGTGGTATTTAAAAAAATGAAGTCCAAGGTCATTCAACCTATGGAGAGCATCAATTATCCTTATGGTTTTTTCGACAGTGCAACTACAAACGCTATGGGCGGTGCTAGTTTTACCTTGGTTATTAATCAGTCACTCTCTTTTTTTTTCAAAATGGGGTGCGGGCCTAGTACTAACCCCAGAGCTGAGTAACTAGCTATTTGGGCCCTGCTTGTATCAGCAACTTACATGGGCCTGCCATCTCTTTCTATTCAGGGTGACTCCTCTATAATTATAAATTGGACAAATTCAAAGGCTTCTCTTTCAGCGTTGAATTTGGATCACTTGTGTGACAGAATCACGAAAATCAAACAATCTTTTCTTCTCCTTGACTTTAGGCGTGTATTCAAGGAGCACAATGGGAGTGCAGATCATTTATCCAAGGAAGCATTGAATATGAAGGTTGGCCTTCTCTCCTTCTCTGAACTTCTAGAAGGAGAGATCATTGAGGAAGGCATGATACAACTCTTTTAAGAGCTTTTTCGATTTTTGTGGCATACTCTTTTTGCATCTTTCGAGTATGGGATTCATAAGCCTCTTATCTTGTTTTAGATGGGGATATAGGTTTTGTTTTGATCCCCCTGGGGTGTGCTTTCTCCACCCTCGATGCCTCCTTGGATAAGTTATTTGGGCTCATTTTGTTCTCCCTATTGGCATGATTCCTTCAGTCATTTTTGGGATTTTGGGTTCTGTCCCTCCCTGTGGGAAAGCATCTGCTACTATCTCTACTCCTGTTTGGATTAACTTATTGTCGAGAATATCTACAAGTTACCTTTGATTCGCTTTGAATATCAAGAAACAACTATTTTTCTTCTAAAAAAAAGCTCAATGTTGGCCATGGGATGGAGTTGTTTGAGCAAACCCTACCGTTGTTTTCGACACATTGCCTGCTATTGCTGACGGGTGATAGCTAGTGCTCCCATGGCTTGGGAGCTTGGTTCTTAGGGGGTTCCAATCACTCATGACAGGAAAGTATCGGTCAAAACCCTTGCTCAACAAGGGGGTTTGGTATTTGACGTAGTGGAGGTGGGGGTCCCTATTGTGACTAGCCTTATAAGGATCAGTTTTTGGTCGAAACTTTGTCTCTTTCCCCTCATAGGAAGGGGGAGTTGCCTCCTCGTTCACAATTGCTCTCTCCTATATGCACCCCCATTAGTATTTCTCATTAGGATGTTGTTACAACAGAGGAGTTTTTGTCCCCCTTGAAAGCTCTCTTTCATGGTAAGCAACCTCACAAACTTAGAGGTCATAAGGTGAGGGTTCGACATCTTACCAAACTTTAAAAAGCAAAAGAAGAACTAATTACTTACAATTTGGGAAAAGATGTGAGTATGGACTGGGTAGCAAATTTATCGGTTTTGGCTTTAAAAAGTCGCCTGTAGTATGCTCAGATGAACAAAGCTAAGATGGTTCGGTGGGTACTGGAGCATTGGAGTGGATTGTTGGATTATTCACCCGGGGTTAACTTGTTCCCTAATGGGTGGTTTGTGTTTCATATTTCTGAAGGAGGAGGACCCCTCAAAGATCATCTTGCACTACTAGGTTATAGGATCAGGTTCCGTCGTTCTTAGCCATTGGCATGAAAATTTTGATCCAAACATGGAAACGTCGCTCCAACGTCACCTCTGGATGCTACTGTCGAGCTTCCCTTACCCACTTTGGACTAAGGAGACTTTCGCTGTCTTGGCCAAGTTGATTGGACTTTACATTTCAATCGACGAGTAGACTGTTTCTGGTGGTGATAAGCGAGTGGCATCATTTCTTGTTGTTTGGATGCTTCTGAAGGTTTACCTGTGGAGGTCAAGATTGTTTGGGATGACAAGGTATTTTGCAACGTCTCAATTTTAAGGGGGTTCCATTTTGTTGTTTCCTTTGTCAAAAAATAGGTCATTTGAACCAACAGTGTCTAGGGCTCGGGTTGAGGATTTTGTATATGTGGGAGTGGTCATCGTAGGATTTTCCTCACCTTAGTCAGTTTCCTTATCATCTGAATCAAAATCTTATTTGTGTCCTTCTCCTAGTACAACATTGATCACAACTTCCAAGGAATGTATGTTTGAATAACAACCCTCTACGTGCTATGATGACATTACATCAATTGATTTGAACTTCATTAAATATGTTGATTTGTCTTTAGATAGTAAACAAGGGCCAGTGAGGGGATAGACCCTACCGAGCCATGTCATTCTTCTTTGGACAAACCCCAAGTGGTTGGGGTTCGATCTCTATGATTGGATGCCCCCAAACCCCCACATGTGTCCCTTAACAACTGATGATACAACTCTGGAGATGGGATATGACTTGATCACTGAGGGATTTCCACCTCTTGCCCCGAAGCCTCGAAGGTAGTGGCAACTGTAGAGACTGTGCCCGCACTGGAAAAGGGTTGTTTTCCCCCTCTACTACAATCTTCAGATCAATTTCCTTCCCTTGAGCCCACTACTCTTCCCTCCTCACTCACCCTCCTAGATGTCGCTCCCATTGCACCTCTGCCTATTTTTTCCAAAAGACCATCACAAAGTCCAACAACTTTCCCTTTAAACCCTACTCGTTATCGAAATGTGACTATAAGAGCTAAAAACAAAAGGCGAGCTCAGTTCAAGACTGTAGATCCTTCTTCAAAATAGGCTTTTGTCACTCCCTACATCTCCCTATAAAAAATAATTGACTTGGCTTCAGGTTCACCATCATCTCCTTCATTTATTTCCTTTATTATAATTAATTAATCCTCCTTTGTCCAATATTGTCTATTTGGTCATTTTGCCTAACTTAGGAAGTCATTATCACTTAGATAGAGTATGGGGGACATGCCTAGGGGTTATCTGCCACTTACTGCATGTGCATGCATGAGTTTATGTGCCTCTAGGAGCAATCCCTACATTATAGGATCCCACTCTGAGTGCCACTAGCAACCCCCATTAGTTGGTTGTGGTAGGTAAGTAGTTATGTTGAGTTATCCTCCAGTTAAAATAGTTAGATCACTTTTAGTTACACTAGCGCTAGTTTTGCATGCATGTAGGGAGTGTGGCACCTTTGATCCACCTACCTCATCAATTAACTAATTGTAGACTGATTTAGACATCCAAAGTTAAACTAGTGATCTCCAATAGTGATTTAGGCACACTAAGTTAGCTAATCAGTGAGTTAGAACTGATAGATTCGAATGCTATCTTTAGCATTAGAATTCTATTTATTGTATAATCATTGTATTATTGATTAATGAATGAAGATTAATGTTGCGGTTATCTGAATTATTCTTGTCCAATTTATCTGAAATTTGTGGCATGAATTTCTTGTTCAGTGTACATTCTCTTTGATTATTACATTGCATAATTCCCTTCCTACAACTTTCATATTTCCATGTAGATCAATGGTTCACAAATTTAACATGGTATCAAAGCTAAGGTCTCATGTTCAATTCCCCCAAGCTACACTGGAGTGGGTGTTGGAGTATCGATACAACCACATGGTATAACCGCCACACCTCTGAGAATATAAAAACATGGACTAACTGCCACTCTTGATAACATGGCCTTGTGCTTGGTCTCATATGTTCATCAACATCTGCAGGTTTTGGTGTAAGGAAAAACCTTGCATGGTATCATAGCCTTTTTCAAGCTAGAAACAAACCCTGTCCGACCTCCATTGTGCACCAAAGGCAGCTGAGTTTCCACATAATTCCTGCAATTATTTCCTTGCTAGCTCTGGATTATGTCCAGAGAAGTCTTGTAGGTGTGACAGACTCTGAAAAAGTGCACATGTCGAGGTGGAAAGGTTTGAACTGACATATGATTGCGAATTGGTTTGCTTTGCAATGATATCTTGTAGGTACCTACGTAGCTTTTGACAGATTTTATTGATCAACATACAATGAAATGGAGAATTCTTATGCTCATACACCCATAATCCTTACACCCTTCAATTACATTGATTGGAGGGAAGATATGCAAATGGCCTTGCGCAACAAGGGACTGTTTAGGATGACAATGGGAGGAGAAGCTGAGCCCCAACAGTATGTTGAGAAATTCAAGTTTCTTAACTAGCTAGATGAAGCCTTAGGCTTCATGTGCATTTACATCTCCCAAGATCTTATGTTTCACCTTGAGGGACTCATAACACCAAAGGAAGCATGGGACAATCTTGAATCTTTGTTTGGCAAACAAGATGAGCTTAGAGGCCATATTCTGGAGAATGAACTAATTGCACTACAACCCAACAATTTCAACACTATTCAACAATTATTTTCCTAATACAAAGCTCTAGTACTACAACGCAAACAATGTGGGATAGAGAGGAAATATGAGCAACTTGTGTTGTTAGTGCTGAGCAAGCTTGGCTTTGAGTTCTCAATATTTGTCTCTACATTCCATTTCGGAAGAGTTTCCATTCCAAATTGGAAGATTCCTTTTATAAATGCTTTTGTTGAGTCCTTGATACAAGAGCAAGACAAATTGCTTCAAATGGGAGTGATTCAAACCTCCAAGAATCAAGCACTCTTAGTATCATATTCAAACAATGTGCAAGCAAGAGGGAAGCACAATGGGAAGGAGACCAAAAACATTGATTCAAAACGAAAGGAGAATCAACAATCTTCTAATGGAGCCTCAGGTTCTAAGAAAAAAGAAGAAATTCGAGAAGGCTAGATGTCCCTACTATATGAGAGGCTTTCATCCAGGGAGTTAGTGCATGAAGAAGACCATTGACCGGTTGACAAGAATCCTTGAACATAACAATATTTCCCTTCCACAAGGTGTAGAGATGTCTGAAGCTGGAGAGTAGACTGAGGAATATCAAAGGTTCCATGCTTTGAAAGCAGGCTTCACTCAATCAAAGGCCTATCTGATTGATTCAGGAGAATCCAACCACATGGTTGCCTCCAAAGAATCCTTCACTACTCTAGATCCCTCAGGAGGACCTAACATTCATATGGGGGACAATTCACAGATCCCAATTGTTGGGAGAGGTTCTATTAACATCCAGCATGGAGAGTTCAAGATTGTAGTCTATGTGCCCTCTCCTGCAACAAATTTGTTATTTGTTTATCATACGACACATATTGGCTTGCCAAATCAAGTTGTATTTGGTCCTGACTCAGTGGAGATCTCAGATATCTCAACTAGGAAGATTATAGTGAAGGGTGTTGCAAACCATGCCTCCAAGGCATATGAATTCTCACACTTTCTGCCATACTCAGCTCCAGTACAATCTCAACAACCATTCGAAAGGGAAGGTAAAAACTCTCTTTCATCTCCATTTGCAAATAATGATATGTTGTCTAAAATTTTAGTTTTAGAAGATGAGGAACAAGATCAGCATGGTCTTGATATCGAGATTGTACCTCAAGATGATCTGGATCTAGATCCAGCTCCTATTCCAAATCAGAGGCCTAAATGGGGTGAAAATATCATTGAAGTAACTGGTAATGTTGTGTTAGATTTTTATCATTTAAGCAATATGATGTTAGGATCTTATCTAAGAGAATAACATGCACAGCAATCAATCACAAGAGACAATAGACACAAAGATTTTCCTCAGGGAAACCATAAAGGAGAAAACCCCACAACTTCCTCGAAGATAGAATGAGCACCAATGGCAACAGTAAAACCCAAAGATAGAAAGATGATCTCCAACAACTATTCTCTCTCTCACTTGTTTGAGCTCCTCTTCTCTCACCTATACGCTATAGCTGGGTGAGTGTGTGTCTCAAATAGAGAGGCTCACTCTCTATTTATACTAGTTTTTGACTTAACAATTACTTACTAGGGCTGACTTCTCTAGGAGAGTCTAATAACCCTAGTGCCCCACAACTGTGGGGACTTTGCCCCCCGATCAACAAGGAGGGTTAACCTCTATGACTTTACATGACTTTATTACATTAATGATTCTCTCGAAAGGAACATTGGGGACCAATGAAATATAATATATGAAATATACAAGTGAATACATTCCAAAGTTACAAATACATCAACACTCCCTCTTAACTAGGAAGGTATTCTCTTGACATAATTCATCAGCACAAGTCTTCGTCACTAGATCATCATCAAAGTTGGATCATCATTGAATCATCATCAAAGCTAGATCATCACTGGATCATCAGCATTGCTCCTGCTATCTCGATCAAATGGTGCTATCTCTCAATTCTATTCGTCACAAAAAGTTCTATAGATCCAACCCTTTTTAATGTTGGTTGTAGGCCTAGCCTCCATGTAGGTCTTCATCTTCTTCAGCACTTATATATGACCATGGGAGGAACACATCCAATATCCATGCCAGAAAGTCCCACCCAACACTTATATATGACCATGGGAGGAACACATCCAGCATCCATGTCAGAAAGGCACGCCCAACACTTATATCTGACCATGGGAGGAACACATCCAACATCCATGCCAGAAAGGCCCAACCAGCACTCACATCTGACCATGGGAGGCCCATCTTGCCACCATGTCAGAAAGGCTCAGCACTTACATCCGACCATGGGAGGCCCAACCTGCCACCATGTCAAAAAGGCTCAGCACTTACATCCGACAATGGGAGGCCCGACCTACCACCATGTCGGAAAGGCTCAGCACTTACATCCGACCATGGGAGGCTTGGCCTTCCACCATGTTGGAAAGACTCAGCACTTGCATCCAACCATGGGAGGCCCGACCTGCCACCATGTTGAAAAGGCTCAACACTTACATCTAACCATGGGAGGAACACTTCCAACATCCATGTCAGAAAGGCTTAGCACTTATATATGACCATGGGAGGAACACATCCAACATCCATATTAGAAAGGCCCTGCACTTACATATGACCATGGGAGGAACCAATCCTACAACCATGTCATAAGGGCTCTACACTTACATCTAACCATGGGAGGAACCAATCCTACCACTATGTCAAAAGGGTTCTGCACTTACATCTTACCATGGGAGGAACCAATCCTACCACCATGTCAGAAAGGCACACAGACTCATCACTTCCCCTTGGAAGGAACCTCGATCTGGAGAACACCAAGCTTCTCCCTGAATTACTCAAAATTCAATCTGGCTAATGGCTTGGTCAACACATCAGCTATCTACTTGTCCGTCATAACATACTGGAGCTTCACTGCTCCTCTCTGCACCATATCCCTGATATAGTGATATTTGATCTCGATATGCTTCGACTTGTCATGGAACACCGGGTTCTCCGATAACTTCACACAACTCTGTTTGTATATATACAAGTAGCATCCAACTGGAGATCAAACAAATCAGATAGTAGCTTCCTCAGCCACACTGCCTCACAACTAGCCAAACAAACTACGACATACTCTACTTCGGCTGTACTTAGTGCCACGCATGATTGCTTCATGTTAAACTAAGAGATCACACCCGATCCCATAATTAAGCAACACCTTGAAATGCTCTTCCTATCAATGGCACTTCCTGCCCAATCTGAATCCATATAACCTTCTAGCCTAATCTTTTGATTCGCCCCATACTTGAGCCCATAATCAACTCTACCTTTCAGGTACCTCAGAATATGCTTTGCAGCAATCAGGTGAACATGTCTTGGATCCGTCAGGAACTGGTTCAATGTGTTCACAACAAAGCAAATGTCTGGTCTCGTATTCGTCAAGTACATCAAGGACCTAATCATCTAACGATACATCCTAGCATCAACCGACTCTGATGAAGCAACACTCAATAGCTTCAGGTTCGATGCCATAGGTGTGGTCATGGCCTTGCAGTCCATCATCCCGAACCTCTTCAGGATCTCTACTGCATACTTCCCT
>LPNX010765591.1:206368-216927 GCA_001517045.1 Pseudotsuga menziesii
AGTCTGTATTCTGCCACACCTCCATGCCTAGAAAGTAGTGCATCATACCCAAGTCCTTCATCTTGAACTCGGCAGCAAGCTTCCTCTTTGTATCAGTTATCAATCCATCCTCACCTATTACAAACAAGTCATCTACCTACAGTAGGAGTATCACACTGTTCCCTTCCTCAACCTTACAATAAAGGTTGGAAACTGCTTTACTCTTGGTAAAGCCTAATCCGATCAGGAAGTTGTCAATTCTGTCGTACCATGTCCTGGGTACCTGTTTCAAACCGGACAGGGCTTTCTTCAATTTACACACATGAGTTTCCCTGTCACGTGTCTCAAAACTGAGTGGTTGCTCCACATACACTTCCTCTTCCATTACACCATTCAAGAAAGCAGTCTTGACATCCATCTGGTGTATCTTCCATTTCATTACTGCAGCCAGGACAAGTACTGATCTGATGGAAGTGTATCTGGATACAGGTGCAAAAATTTCTTCATAATATATTCCTTCTTTCTGGGAGAAGCCGCAAGACACAAATCTTGATTTATATTTCTCTATGCTGCCATCTGAAGCATGCTTGATCTTGTAGATCCACTTGGAAGTCACAACAGAATTCCCCTCAGGTATTGGGACAACATCCCAGATATCATTCTTCATGATTGACTAGTACTCCTCAATCATAGCATCCTTCCATTCTTTCTTCTCTGTCACTTCTTCATAGTTGGAAGGTTCTTTATCAATGATGTCACATAATAGGGCTACATATCTGGAGTAGGACCTAGTTCTCTTCATTTCTCTGTGCATTTATTTTGGAGCCCCTTATCTTTATGCACCTTGGATAGCCTGTCTTACCCATGAAGGTTTCCTTTTGTGAGGATTCTTCTCCTGGGGTGGATCTACAAGTTCCTGGGGTTCTTCTATTTCTTGATCTTCTTCTTGAGTTGTATCGTTCATAGTTATATCTTGAATCCTGGGTGCTTCTGCTTCTTTAGGGTCTTCAACATGTCTCTTTATGGATTTGTTGTAAGATGAGTCTTCGTCAAATGTTACGTCTCTGCTGATGTCGATCTTCTTGAAATACTGGGAAGTATATTCTGTAAGCCTTCGAGCTTTCACTATATCCCACAAATATACCCTTCTTTCTTAAAGGATCTAACTTCGTTCTCTTTTCTTTCGAAATGTGTCTATACACTGGACAACCAAATATTCTGAGATGATTGACTTCTGGTTTCTTGTCGAAGAAGACTTCTTCTGGTTTCTTGTTCTCAAGTACTATATTTGGAGTACGGTTATGTACATACACAGTTGTCCTAGAAGCTTCTTCCCATAGATGCATGGGAAGATCTTGATTATGAAGCATTTCCCTTGCGGCTTCCATAATCGTTCTATTCTTCCTTTCTGAAACCCCATTATGTTGTGGATTATATGGAGTGGTCAACTCCCTCTTAATCCCTGAATCTTTGCATAATTATTTGAACTCATTTGATGTGAATTCTCCGCCATTGTCTGATCGAAAGGTATTGGTTTTCTTTTCTGTGTGGTTCTCAATCAAGGCTTTGAATTCTTTGAACTTGTTGAATACTTCATCTTTGCTTTTCAAGAAGTATATCCATGTCTTCCTAGAAAAATCATCAATGAAAGAAACATAGTATACATACCCATTCAATGAACTAGATGACATCGGACCGCATACATCGGAGTGGATGATATCCAAGATTCCTTTTTCCTTGCTCTCACTACTTGGAAATGTCTTCTTTGTGTTCTTTCCTTTCGCACATCCTTTGCAAACACCTTCATGTTTTGCCTGTATTTCTAGAAAACCTTCAACAACTTTGCTTGCAAGTGGTAGTGCCCTATAGTGCACATGTGCAAGCCTTCTATTCCAAAGTTCATTTGGATCTACTGAGTCATGGACCAAGGCTTGTTTTGGTTGGCCCTTTAGCTTGTATAATCCTCCCTCTCGCTCTCCAATCACTACTACATCATCTATAGTCTTTCCCTTTTGCCACATAAGGACTTGGCCATCTACAAATGCAACCCTTATGCCTTTTGCATCCAATGCAGATATGGAGAGGAGATTCTTCTTTTGTCCTGGTACAAACAAGACATCCTTCATCTTCATAGACTTTCCAGAGTCTAGCTTATAGGAGGGTTCACCACTATCTTTTATTGGATACTGGTAGTTATCCCCAAGTTTTACTTTGTGGGGTGATTCATGTTCAGATAGTTTCACAAAAGATTCCTTGAATCCCGTCATGTGCTTGGAAGCCCCACTGTCTATAAGCCAACCATTGCTTCCATGTGTGACAGTTCTTGTGAGGGCAGAAATCAGAACATATTCTTCATCACTTGAAGAATCATCGCTTTCTTGTTTAATTCTCTTTCTAGAAGTTTCATCATCATATGCAATGTGAGCACGATGTCTTCTTTTGTAGTTATTCTTCTTTTGAGAGCCATTCTTATTTTTAGGACAATCTCTGGCAAAGTGTCCTTTCTCATCACATGTATAGCATCTGAATTTAAATAGATCTTTGCTTGATCTTCTAGGGTTATCTTTTTGGTGAGAGTGCTTACCTTTGCGATGATGATAGTCCATTATGCTTTTCTTGGAGTGTACTGTGAGAGCTTGATCTTCACTTCCCATCTTTTATTCTCGGGATACTATTCGAGCTTCTTCTTGTGAGCATTCATCCGACAGCCTACTGAAGATGATTAGCTTTTTTCTAGCACAAATCCCTTGAATAAAGGAGTCCCATGACTTAGGGAGACTATTCAAGGTGGTCATCACAATTCCTGCATTCTCTACTTCTTCATCTACTGCTTCAAGTTATTCTTTGATCTGGGAGACCCTTGTAAAGTATGATTGTATGGTCTCCACATTCTGGATCTTCACATTCTTCAATTGGTTTCTCAAAGTCATCTTCTGATTTATGTTCTTCCATTCAAATAGCTTGGTTAGGGCATCAAACATCTCTTTAGGTGTCTTTAGGGAGGACACTTGTGGTATGAGGTGATCCTTGATTGAATCAGCAATAATCCTCTTGGCCTTGACCAAGTTCTTCTTGTGTAAGGCCTTAGCCTCATCTCCCTTTGGAACTGGAACCTCTCCACTTATGTAAGAGTCCAGTTCGTTTTCTTTAAGAACTAGTGAGATCCTATACTTCCATGATCGGAAGTTATTAGCTCCCTCAAGTTTTTCATCAAGCTTGGTGTGATGAGACATTTTAACTGAGAACCTCAAATGGAAATACAAAAATATTTAGATCTTACCTATTGGAGAAGCTGAAACTGGATCTGGATTTGATCTTTTGTAGTGCTGGTTTTTTGGTTCAGGGGCAAATTAGGGTTTGACTTTCTGTAGTTCTACCAAACCAAAAACTTCGATCTTGATCTCTAAACTTCAATTTTGTGGAGGAGAGTAAACCTATGTTGGGCTTACTCAAAAATTCCACTTTTGTGAAAAGCCCTAATTTCCCGATGCAGAGGTAGGTCAAAAACTGAAAGTGCTCAGAATAAGATTCTGCTTTGACAGAAAGATTTGCCCTTCATTCAATGGAGAGTCATCCTAGCCCCCTTTTGCTAATGGATTGTGGAGAAAGACCCAAAAAGTAAGAAGCCCTAGCTTATGCAGCTGCACAATGTCTTCTTCTCAGGTTAGCTTTGATACCATGTTAGATTTTTATCATTTAAGCAATATGATCTTAGGATCTTATTTGAGAGAATAACATGCACATCAATCAATCACAAGATACAATAGACACAAATATTTTCCTCAGGGAAACCATAAAGGAGAAAACCCCGCAACTTCCTCAGAGATAGAATGAGCACCAATGGCAATAGTAAAACCCAAATACAAAAAGATGATCTCCAATAGTTGTTCTCTCTCTCTCACTTGTGTAAGCTCCTCTACTCTCAGCTATGCGCTATATCTGAGTGAGTGTGTGTCTCAAATAGAGAGGCTCACTCTCTATTTATACTAGTTTCCGACTTGACAATTACTTACCAGGGCCAACTTCTCTATGAGAGTCTAATAACCCTAGTGCCCCACAACTATGGGGACTTTGCTCCCCGATCAACAAGGAGGGTTAACCTCTATGACTTTACATGACTTGATTACATTAATGATTCTCCCAATAGGAACATCGGGGACCAATGAAATACAATATATGAAATATACAAGTGAATGCATTCTGAAGTTACAAATACATCAACATGTTGCTGGGGATCCAGATGATAGAAGAAGAACGAGGTCCCAGTATTAGAATGAACATGTTGCTCTCTCTCACATAGCTTCGCTACCTACAGAGTGGTGCAACAAAATTCTAGAGAGATGCTACTTGATGATGAAGATTGATCCATAATTTGGCCTACTGATGAACAAAATGGATCATTCCATTCCTCCCCCAGAAATAAGAGACAAAAGCAACATTCAACAAATTGGAAGAAGATGGAGAGGTTCACATGATCATTTCCAGGATGTTGATGCACAAAATAACTAGGATTCTGCATGGCTGCTCCATAGAGTTGTAGATTGCAACATTTTTTTCACAAGCTTTTGATCAAAGAGAAAAAAAATTATCTTAAATATGGAAGCTTGTTTCTTTCCTGATTTCTACTTATTTTGAGGGGTTGGGGGGGGGGTGTTAGGATTAATTAATCCTCCTTTGTCCAATATAGTCTATTTGGTCATTTTTCCTAACTTAAGAAATCATTATCACTTAGATAGAGTATGGGGAACTCACCTAGGGGTTATCTTCCACATACTGCATGTGCATGCATGATTTTATGTGCCTCTGGGACCAATCCCTACATTATAGGATCCCACTCTGAGTGCCACCAGTAGCCTCCATCTGTTGGTCGTGGTTGGTAAGTAGTTATGCTGAGTTATGCTCGAGTAACAATTAGTTAGCCTAGCGCTAGTTTTGCATGCATGCAGGGAGTGTGACGCCTTTTATCCACCTACCTCATCAGTTAACTGATTGCAAACTGATTTAGACATCCGGAGTTAAACTAGTGAGCTCCAGCAGTGATTTAGACACACTGAGTTAGCTAATTAGTCAGTTGGAACTGGTAGATTCGAATCCTATCTTTAACATTCGAATTCTATTGATTGTATAATCAATGTATTATTGAGTAATGAATGAAGAATAATGTTGTGATTATCTGAGATATTCTTGTCCAATTTATCTGAAATTTGTGGCATGAATTTCTTGTTCAGTGTACATTCTATTTGATTATTCCATTGCATAATTACCTTCCTACAACTTTCATATTTTCATGTAGAACAATGGTTCACAAATTAACTGAGTTTTAAATTGAATTTGAAAACAAGAATAATAGTTGCAATGTTCTTGTTAATTAAATTTATTTGGTGTTGTGGTGTTCAAGGAAATGGATTGTTCTTCATCCTTAGCATTTGGTTTATCTAAAGATCTACTATAATGTAGAGGAGAGATTTTGTAAAACTGACTGGCTTGATCCCATGAACCAGAAAGAGGGTTTGGTAGGCGACGGCCACTAGCTACGGCTAGGGGTCTGATCGTGATTTTAGTGCTTTTTTACCCAGGCAATGCCTTCGCTTGGATCTAAAGCTTCTTGATGGACCGGTTTTATTGTATTTTGTGACGGAGGCAGGTGGTTAGGGTTGGTCGATGGTTGAGGAAGCTTGTAGGGCCTCATGACTGTCACGGTTTCCTTACTGGCAGCTATGGCGGATTTGGATGAAGTTGACTATTCAAGTGACAGGTTGGAGAGCTCTGACATCTGGGAAGTGCCAGGTGGAGGGATGATGGAGCGAAGGGTGGACATCCCCAGACTGGGTCAAGAGGAACATGATTTGGCCAGTTTTTTGCCGTTTAGGCTGGAAGACGTTACATCTTCATCGAAATTTCTCGTGTTCTTGCCAGTAGAGCAGTTGCCGGTTGATTACAAAATTGATTCCCTCTCACATTTGCCTGAGGATTTTCTGGGAAGCCAGAGTTGGCGGGAGGTAGGTACTCTCTTTCCACGGAATCATGGGTTTCCGGCTACAGACTTTCAAGGCGGGTTTGAGGTTGTGAAGGGGTCTAAGTAGGTGGAAGCAGACGGGGAGGCTGGTCAGGTTCTGCAGGGCAAGGGATTCAGTGGAGAAATTTCGGAGGAAGAGTGGCGGGATCCGTTGGGTGTAGCAGAGCAGAGAGGGTTTGGATCCCCTTGTCAGGTCAGCATTGTTGGTGGTAAAGGGGATTTGGGGGGGCTTGTTGGACGGCAAGCGGTGGAAGGTGGATGTGCAAAGAGACGCAGAAGGACTTGGGTCAAAACAAAGCAGGTCCGTAACTATGCAGTGGGGGAAGATTTATCTTGGGATGGTGTGTTGCAGATGGCTAATTGCACTCTGGTAGGGAGGGTTCTGGGGAGGCAATTTGCTAAGAAGACTGTCCAGGACTGGGCTGTGGTCTCTTGGAGTGTTCAGCTTGGTTATGTTCCGGTAGTGGATATGCTGAACAGGGGCTGGTTTGCGATCAATTTGACGAAGGAGGAGGACCTTCGATGGATTCAAAATAAGAGTTGGCATATCGATCACTCACCTGTCCTTTTGAAACCTTGGCACCCTCTATTTGACGCCAGCAAAGAAAGGGTGGATGTCCTTCCTATCTGGGTGAGGCTGCCAGCTCTCCCACTTCACTTCTGGGATTTGTCCCATTTCAGGCGGATTGGAAATATTTTGGGATCCTTCTTGGAGGCGGATCTCTCCTTTTTAGAAACTCATGAGAAGAAGGTAGCTCGCATATTGGTGAATTTAAACCTCAGGGAGGGTCTGGCTAAAAATATTAATCTGGACTGGGGACCGGTGATTATCCCTCAATTACTGGATTATGAGAACGTTCCATTCAGATGTAGGCGTTGTCATGCTTATGGGCACCCTGTCTCGCCATGCACTTTGCAGATGCGCTTAGCTAGTGGAAGCAGAAGGAAAGGTACTTCGGATTCCCGGGAGGAACTGGTTGAGAAGATTATCGAGCCCTCTGTTTCTACAAAGACCTCTGCAGATGTACTGAACAGTGCGTCAGTTTGTGTAGATCCGTTCTTTACAGGCCATGTGGTGGACGTCGGGCCATCAGTCCAGCCTTCTATGGCCTCAGTTCTGGTTACTGATGATACTCCTGGGGAACCCACTTGCCCGGGTTTTCCCTCGTTATCTAATTTCACAAATGTTAACTTGTTCCTGAATAATGTTTCTTTTCTTGGTTATGATTGGATTGAAGGATTGAGGAAGCTCTCCTTATCAGGTCAGATTGGTTCATCTATGCCTCCCCCCTTGCCCCTTTTCCCAGCTGTGGCCGCCCCGGGAGTGGTTTCTCTTCCAGCCGCAGTTTCTATTGTTTTGGTTTCTGATCCTATTCCTTCTATAGAAGAACCTTCTACCGATGTTTTTGTGGTTACTCTTCCAGCCACAGCTTCTACTGTTTTGGTTTCTGATACTCTTCTACCGATGTTTTTGAACATGTCCCCGAACCTCTCCCTGAGGCATCCTGCTCTTCTCCCTCAGAGTCCACGGATCTGGGTTACTTCCTAAGATCCAGTAAAAAGACTACGACTGGGTTGGGTAAAGTCTCCTCGCCAGTGTGAAGAGGGCGAGGTAGAAAGACTAATATTTTCAAGGCACGGTCCAGAGCTAAGGTGGATCTGCAGGAAGGTAAACAACAATCGATTGAAAAGGCCCTTAGAGCGGAGAAGGCCAGGAATAAAGGGCGATAATGAAAATTATGTCTTTCAACTGTCGGGGTCTGGTTGGGCCTGTTAAGAAATCAGCCTTCATAAGGGTGCTTACTCTTGAACACCCAGATGTGATTTTGCTACAAGAGACTTTAGGAGTAGGAGAGGTGATTCAGGCGAGGCTGGCAAATTGGTTACCTGGTTGGGATTTTGTGACTCTGGATGCAAGAGGTAGATCTGGGGGCCTGGCGATGGGATGGAAGGAAAACTGCATGAAGCTGATAAATGCTTGGGGGATGGAGGCTATGCTGGGAGCTGAGGTTTTTTCTGAAGAATTGGGGATCTCATTAACGGTGGTTAATGTCTATGGACCTTATTTGAACAAAGCCCCTTTTTGGGACTCCCTGCTACAAAATCCTTTGGTGAATGGTGATTCACTGGTGATCGGTGGTGATTTTAATTTTTCGATGGGCCTAAATGAGGTCTGGGGTCCTCGTGCACAGGTGGATTCTCTGGCGGGCTTCTTTATTCAGAAATTGGTGGAGAAGGGTCTGTTGGATATTGAGCCTGTTAAACTCAAGCCAACCTGGAGGAACAATCGAAGTGGGGATGCCAGGGTGGCTAAAAGGATAGACCGCTTTCTGGTAGCGGAACAGTTGGTGGACAATCTTTTCTTAGTTAGGCAATGGGTGGGCAGCGGGGGAATGTCTGACCATTTTCCTATATTTTTTGAATTAAAAAAGGGGCCCATCAACCCCCCAAGCCCTTTAAAATTCAATAAACTATGGCTACAGGATGAGACTTTCAAAGAAATCTTTCTATCACACTGGATCCCTATTGTGGGGGCTGATGATAGATTAGCTGCTAGGCAATTTACTGATAATATTAAAAGGATAAAGGTGATTATCAAGGCCTGGGCAGTTGCGAAAAGAAGCAGGGAAGATGCCGAGCTGAAAATAATAGAAGTTGAACTTCTGCTGATTTATGAAGGAGAAGGTGGTGGACTCACATCACAAGAGTCTAAGGAGGCCTTGACAAGGATGGAGGGTAGGCGCAATACATTACTGGTGGAAAGAGAGGAAACTTGGAGACTCAAAAGCAGAGCTATATGGCTGGAATGTGGGGACGACAACTCTAAGTTTTTTCATGCATATGCCAGAGGTAGGAAGGTGGCTAACACCATTTGGTCCCTGCAGGACGAGGTGGGAGCTACCCATGTTACTTTTGAAGAAAAGGCAAGATGTGGGGTGAATCACTTTCAGCATTTGTTCAAAGCCCCTCAACAGGCCACTATTGAAGAGGTCATAAGAATAGCTCAGGTGTTTCCACGTTTTGTGGATGAGGCGGGGAACATGGATCTTATGAAGGAAGTGACGGAAGAGGAACTTAAGAAGGTTATGGGAAGTTTCCAGAAAGATAAAATCCCAGGGCCAGATGGCTGGACGATAGATTTCTTTCTGGACCTCTATGATATCTTGGGGAAGGATCTGTTGCAGGTAATAGAAGATTCAAGGTCGTCGGGTTGGATCCCGGCCAGTTTCAACTCCACTTTTATTGCCCTTATTCCAAAGTCTGATAATGCCCTTTCCCTCAACGATTTCAGACCAATCTCCTTGTGCAACTGTGTCTACAAGATTATTTCAAAAGTTATTGCAATAAGACTGAAAGCTATACTCTCAGAACATATTTCTGCCGAACAGTTTGGTTTTCTAGAAGGGCGTCAGATCCATGAGGCAATAGGGGTTGCACAGGAAGGACTTCATAGCTTAAAGACCAAGAGGCTGAAGGGGGCTATTATCAAAATCGATCTTTCTAAGGCTTATGACAAAGTTAGCTGGCTTTATCTAAGGTTGCTTCTTACTCATCTAGGTTTTTGCATCAATTTCATAAGATGGATTATGTCTTGCATAACTACTGTCTCCTTTTCTGTTCTGATTAATGGAGCGGCCTCTCCCTTTTTTCATGCCGAGAGAGGTCTTAGACAAGGCTGTCCACTGTCTCTGCTTCTTTTCTTGTTGGTTGCCGAAGGTCTTAGCAGGGCTATTAGATCAGCTAAAGCTGAAGGAAGATTCTCTGGGATATAGCTAGCTCCGCATTTACATTTAACACACCTACTCTTTGTGGATGATGTTCTGATTTTCTGCTCTGGTAATAGAGGAGAGTCGAGAGTACCACAGGAGATCTTGGACCTTTTCACAAAGGCCACTAGTATGGAGATTAATATGGGCAAATCCTCTTTGACTACCCATCTACTAAGACCGGAAGAGGTGGCTGAACTCTTGAGGTTTTTTCCCTACAACACAGCAGGCTTGGAGGAAGGGATAAAATACCTTGGTTTCTCTCTGAAAGCAAATTTGTATAGGAAACAGGATTGGTTTTGGCTGGTAGGGAAGGTAGAGAAGCGTCTTATGGTCTGGAGCCACAAGTGGCTTTCTAGAGCAGGACGCTTAGTCTTAGTCAAAGCGGTTCTAGAGGCAATTTCGGTGTTTTGGATGTCTTTATCATGGATCCCGAAAGGGATTCTTGAGAGGATAAGGAAGGTCTGCTTCAGATTTCTATGGAGTGGTAAAAAGGTAGAACAGATTACTCCATGGGTTAGTTGAAAAAGGATCGCTGTTCCAAAAGGTCTTGGTGGATGGGGTCTTAAGGACATCTTTTTATTTTCGAAAGCTCTGGCTGCTAAGGGAGGGTGGAGGATGGTGAAGACTAATAGTCTGTGGACTAGGGTGATTAAACAAAAATACCTCTTTGGAGAGAGTATCACAGACTGGATCAGGAATCCCAGGAAATCTCACATAGGGGGTTCGGTGATATGGAAAGCAATTGTAAAATCATTTCATTTGATCGAAACCAACCTGGCTTGGGATGTGGGAAA